>JASCZW010007250.1:0-70738 GCA_034211315.2 Aedes japonicus
TTCGCTCAATTTTAAAATTCTTTTATTCAATTTTCACAACATACCGTACACTGACGGAACTTGCAACACTTTCTCTTCATATTTTTCATTTCTAGCAAACATTACTTTCCACTCTTAGTGCCTCATGGTGATGATCTAACATCTCCTTCTACATCATAATCATCACTCCGCGTACAGAGAATACTAACATATCAATTATAGCATTTTTATCTGTTGACGAATATTTAAATAAATAAATAAATAAATGGCGATTGGAAAAATCACTGTTTAGCCAAAAAACAAAACATCTTAGCAATGATCACTATGTCATGTTTTTTGCCATTTTTAAACCACGTGACTTGCCTTAATGCCAATTTTCTGCTTAATGCAGTTACTTGAGGCAAAATGGTTTTGAGATGCTTTTACAACTGACCTATAACATCAACGAGTCGGAAAACGGCATTTCAAAACAGTTCATAAAGTTAACATCAAAACTTTGGTAGGAGTAAATGCACTTTGATAAAACAAGGTCTTAAAATCGATGTAAACAAGCTGTGTAAGTTCTCATAAACCTGAATAATATCCTTTGAATGTGGTTTTTTGTTTTCTCACATTGCGTGGAGTAACGATCTATGAAGAAAATTTGTCAGAATCAGATAATTTCCCATCAACATGAGAGGCTCTAGGAGTGGACATTAATTTGTTGCTAGAACGAAGAAATGAAGAGCAAGTATTGATAGTTCCGATAGAGTAGCGCAGGCTGTGAAATTGAACACAAATCAAACGGGTACAGAAGGATTTCATCAGATTTGCGCTTCGTAGACTTCCATGGCGACAATGACTGTACTACTTTATAAGCATCGCTGTGCATTCATCCATCTCCCTAAACTATGCTATAGGAGAGCATACCTTTTAAGGCGTTTCAACTTGCTTGAGAATAATATTCGTTCTTGTCGAGACCTCGTTTCAGTGCCCCAGAAAGAACACTCCTCATCACGACCCCTGTTCATCGGATGCAGAATGGGCAAAATAATCCTATCAATGTAGGTTGCTAACCTTTTAATTCTGTGTTAGTTGTAAATCAGTATTTAAGTTTTAAACTTTAGCCTGTGCGACTCAAAAAGTCGAAGACTGTTACAAACTGCGTAAGCTGCTTAATGCAAATTCTAGACAAAATGAGTCACGCAGTCGAGAGTAGGCGTTTAGTAAAACGATGACGATCCTTGCGTAATTTTCTGGGATACTGCTTGCCCACGAACAAATAGCACCAGAAATAGATACAGGAGTGACTCCGCTGTGTTTGTAAATAGTATTTAATTGACGTGACGTCATTGTTTACGAGTACGTTCCTTCTGATTTTGCAAATTAATGTATTACAAACGAGCTACGATCATGCTTTATGACACTCACTGACAGTCTCGAAAATATCCTCAGGACCCGGAAGTCTTATGACATACCTACACAAAATTAATACATTATACTCTGACGAAAAACAACGCCAGACCAGAATAGAAAATGCTTTTTTTTTTCATCTCCTGGGAATAAAATTAGTCAAGCAAAAGCAGCTGTTCCGACGCGTAATACTCCTCCATACCTTCTTCGATCTCCATACCTTTTAAGCACCGTACAAATAAAAACCGAACATCCCAACCCCAATGCAGGATATTCCCGAAACCCACCGGAGCGTGGAGCACCAACCTGCGGCGAGCAAAGCGGAAGGGTCCGTCTCTCAGCTTCGCTCATTCTCTCACCTCTCTTCGAGTCCGTCTCTATTCAGCCCTGTCTGCTTATGATCCTAATGCATGCCATTCAGAAGTCGCAGTTGGCCACATGCAAGTGCACATTGAGTGTGTTTGTTCCGTCCACCTTGTCAAAGCCACCTATGTTTGTGTACAATTTACAATTTTTGAACGCTCCCCGTCGCTCATGTGAGCAATGATAACATCGCCTCCGCGGAGAGTGAGACCCGCACTCGCACTCGAAGAATTCCCATGCCATTCATGTTGGACGGACGGCAGAAGCAGAAGCATGTTTCGGTTTTTCTTCGGGTTTTCCTGACTTGCTTCCGTGAGAGCGCGAGTGGGGCAGTTGGAACACCTCCGACTGACTGGCAATTACACGTTCAGTTTATTTTCAACTGCCGATTCTAGCGAAAGCGAAAACTGCTCCTGTTGGTGCGTCCTGTTCGAACGAAACGAAACCCTACTACTGCTAGCGGTGCGTGTGAGCGAGTTAGTTTCAGTGTGTCGGTGTGCAGAAATTTTTGCTCTGCCGTCATTTCTCTGAGTGAAATGTGTGTTGTATGAAAAACGGGAAAGCATTTTCCTCGTGCAGAGTTTTCCAAATCTAGGAGGAAAATACAACATCCGTCACAGTCTCTCGGTGTTTGGCGGATCAGTCTCGCGGTGGACGTGTGCGAAGTCGAAGGTTTTTTTCTGAGTGCTGACTCGATCCCGCGTGTCGTGTGTTGCTCTCTCTCGAGTCAAGGGAAAATCTATCTAGAGCATGGTTTTAGTAGACGGATCCGAGAAAGAGTAGAAGCAATAGGCAAGCGTGAAAATAGTGTGTTATAAAAAAGAGTGAGAATTAGCATTTTTTCTTCTGCCTACTTAGTGGTACTTGAGTGAGGAAATCTTTTTTCTGTCGTTGTTTTTGTTGTTGGCCGAAGTAGGCTGGGAACGGCTGGAGCGATCTCAGCGCTGATGTAATTTCCCTTTTTTCCGTTGAATTATTTCGGGACTCGCGCTGGAAGGAGTTGCCCTACTGGGAAGAAGCAGAAGCAGAGAACGAAGTGTGTGAATATTTGGCCGAGTTTTGGCAGAGATTTTTCCTCCGACTGCTGAATAGTCGGGTGCGGAGGAGTGCGAAAGCGCAGAATTTCTTCTCGTCGTGTGTTGGCTGCTCGGGAAAATCAGCTTGTGTGTGATGAATTTTTGATGCTCATAAAATCAATATTGTGAGAGGCAAGAGAGATCCAGTGGATAGTGAAAATTGATTTTCATCTCGAATGTACTCGGTGATCCGGACCAGGACCAGCGGTGGCCTGACATCACGTTCGTGCCAATGAGCCACTGCGATCAGCAGCCAAATCCGAGACTAGAAAACTAAGAAGAAGAATGTCGATAGCCTTCATCTCACGCGAATGCGATTGCGTATGTATGTATGTGTGTGACTATCTGTATTACTTTCGTGAGGACGAGGAACAGTGAGCGGTGGGTTGGAAGGGGAATGGGGGGGTACTGCACGGGAATATTTGCTCGGAGGATTTTTCCTTCGATGATGACGTTCCGAGAAGAAATATCCAAAATGCAGTCATTCTGAAACACAGTAGCCGACCGAATTCAGTGCCTCCGGAGAGTGAGAAGTGGCTATATTTGGACCGGCAGAGGAAAAAAATGTCTCTCGGTTGCTCTCAGCGGTCATTTCTCCGTCCAATGAATCCATCTAAGCAAGAGCTGCCCTTCCTGTGCCGTCTTCCCAAATCCTCTAAATCTCCACAACAGGTGGCGGGCGGAATCAGCAGCAGTTAGCAGCAACAGCAGAGCAAATCTTCACCCTACTGTGCGGTGGGGTGGCTTTGGTTGCACGGGACAAGCGGGAAGCCACGTTTGATGAGCACTCGGTTGGTTTTGTACATGTGAGGAGGTATAAATAATTCAGTATTTTTCCAGAACGGTTGGAATATGGATGGTTTAAGCTGCTTTACGAAGCTTCTCCGAACGGTGATGGTGTGGTTGAAGGACGTCTTGTGGGAGAAGTTCCGGATCGTGATAAGATGAAGCACACAAGTAGATAGATTATCAACGAGCTGTAAACATCCACATCTTGTACGACGTGCAAAATGTATGGAGGGCGAGATCAAGAGGCTGCGCTCGAATGAGATTGAGTTCGATAAGATAATTATGAGTCGATTGAATAGAACGCACTCCGGTGCCTGAAGTTTTCAAACTATTTCAATAAAGCGATTATCGGGTTACTTTCTGGGGGCACTCTTTTGGGAAAAAGGATTTTTCCGTTCGCATGCTGATGGTAGTGCTTTACAATGCCCCTATTTAGTTCAGGATTTTTCTTACATCGTACAACAAACCGCTTTTAATTAAAATTTCATTTGAATTTAGTAGAAACATTTTAAAACGTTCGTCCTATACTTTAACATCGGAGCTGTCAAATTTATCACCACTCGGTTTCTTCTTCTTTTTTCAACTTGGATTCTTCTATACACGCTAAGATCAGATTACCGAAAATACGGTTTCAAATTTACCGAAAATTAGGTTTTGATAGCAAAACCTAGAGTATCGGTATAATTTACCAAAACAAAACGTTTGATTTTACTTAGTTCTTCAGTAAAGTGGATTTACAGATTTTATCGTTATATTTTACCTAAATTTGGTTAAATATGCTCTCATTGAGTTCCTAGCATTTTCGGTAAAAATTACCGTACAAAAATAAGTAAATATTAATGTTTTTCCCGGTTTTCCAGCAATACCGAAATTTCGGTAATCCATGTTTACCGATAATTTCAGTATGTGCACTTTTGTACGATTTTCGGTATTTTATGCCGAATTTTTGGTTTTCTTGTCTTAGCGTGTAGTTGACAGAAAGGAAGGAAAGTAACCAACACGGTAAGCTTCCTTTACCCATTAATGGGTACGATTTATTATTATTGTTTTTCCTCCTGTGGAAATTTTTACGCATTTTACCGTAAAACGGCGTCTACCTATTTAAATGGGTAGGCGCCGTTTTTCAGTAAAATGCGTAAAAAAGCCACAGGAGAAATAACAATAATAATAAATCTTACCCATTAATGGGTAAAGGAAGCTTACCGTGTATGGAACGAGGCTGTCGTTAAGAATTATAAATCAGGTTGTCCATTGAAATTTAAATGATAACTATCATAATAGGTTTACACAAAAGTGTAATTATTTTTATTATTCACGGTGCTTACGAGGCAAGGTCCATTGGCGGAGCTAGACAATTAGTCTGGAGGGGGCCTGGATGGGGCCTGCCCGATGGATTTTTTTCGTGTATAGGAATATTTAAAAGAGCGATAAAAGAAGCGTAATTGTTTGGGACATGTTATTTTTATTGAAGAATAACAGGTTCAATCGAATAATTAGGTCTATTCTGCCCCTTGGTGAGTCGAGATGCCTTAAGAGAATCGAGTGTGATGTATATATATCTCGTATTATTCCGTGTGGATCAAATGGATAATGTAGTCACCTTAATCGATTCTCTTGAGGCGTCTCAACTCATTCGAGGCGGAGAATAGACCTGTTTGAAATTTTTGAATATATGGAAAAAGAACGTAAACAACTATAGGCGAAATTAACAAATGCATCTGCAGTTTTGAACTGTGTCGCATATATAAATTTTCAAGTACATTGAAGACTCGCCATATTAGAAGGTTTGCCAAAAATTAAGTTTTTAAATAATTTAAAATTGAAAAGTTCTAAAAGAATGAATTATTCGGAAAAATTATTCATTCATTTTTTTTTAACTTGCGTGTTTATTTGTGAGGCTCAAGTGCCATAGGCATAACGGAGCCGAGTTCTTTTTCATTTTTATAATGACAATAACTTACTAACTATGTTAATTTTGGAAAGCCGAAAAACTCGCGGCTTGGTCGAGGTTAGGAATTACAATGATTCGGGTAGGAATGGGGAAGTAGGAATCTTAACGTTAGCTTTCAACAGCAGATTGGCGATGCGAAATTGTTGCTGTTGGTCTGGCGTAGATGTTGCGTTGTGTTAAGCTGTAACGATACAACAGAAGCGGTATTACGGGGGAGGGGACGAGGTGGACATGTTAAAACGACAGCTAAGAGAGGATAAAACGAATACATCTATTTGTTTCAAGAACTTGTAAATTAGCCCCATGTAGTCCAAGTCCAGCTTACCCAGCACATCTCTGATATCTTCCTTCTCTGGTTTTCCTCGGGCCCGTAGGGATGCGCAAAGATCAGATCTGGCAATTTCGAAATCGAGGCAATACCAGACAACATGGTTGATGTCCTGATAACCTGCACCACAGCCGCATTGATTGGTGTCTGAGAGCCCTATTCGATAGAAATGCGAGCCTAGCGAGTAGTGATTGGACATTAGACGACACATTACCTTGATAAAATCCCGGCTAATATCCAACCCTCTGAACCACGATTTTTTCGATACCTGTGGGAGAATAGAATGTAACCATCTGCCCAAATCCCCTGCATCCCATTTTTGTTGCCAGCTGATCAAGGCCTGTTGACGGAAAATAGCAAAAAATTCTTTGAAGGCGATTTGTCGATCATAAATATCGCCTGCCATAGCGCCCACCTTGGCAAGTGAGTCCGCTTTCTACTAGAGAACTAGAGAACTAGAGAAGTCTTGAGAGTAATCACGATCAGGAACACTCGAAGAAGGGCTCACCTCCAGAGTACAGTCAGCGCGTTCAGAGATGCTTGCTGACGGTGCCGTTGACGTCTTGCTGTAGCGCGCTTTCTCTTCGCTCCCTTCTGAACAACAGAGTACTCCTCAGCATCCTCAAAGGATTAATCAGCCAGAAAAATTTCAAACCAAAAAAAATAATAAATAATAATATATATAAATACCAAAAAATAATAATTAATAAATGAAATATTTTTTACCGGGAAGGTACTTCTGCCTGCTAGTGGGATTATCCTCTATCGTCAGTCAGTAGTGGAGCAAAGTGGAAATAAAACGAAATGTTTACCTATTGTTTGGCAGTTTGGTATGGTGCGGCTGCTACTTGCCGGTCTGTACACAGGCTATTGAAAAGCCTGCGTGGGGAACAAAGCCTCGACCAACGCGATGAAATGGTGCGGTGATGATGAGGTGATGGTACCGTTGATGATGATGATGATTGCCGTCGTGGGGGAGAACAATATTTTTCTGACTTTCGGTGTCGATGACGGGTCGTTGAATGGTCCTTTACAAGGCTCGCCTGTAAAGGCCACTTCCTTCGTCCGAACGTCGCACTGTGGCACTTTTTGACCAGCTGTTGCACCAGCTTTAGTGCAGAAAAAAAACCGCGATCGTGTGGAAAAAAAACCAAAACGTACTCGATTGCGGAGCTAACTATACTCAGAACTATCACACTCGAACGTTCGACAAGGAATGAATTATTCATTCTTATGAAATGTTGGCTTTTTGCAAAAATAACTAAATATTTTTGAAATTTTCTAAGATAATAAATCAGATGTAATTTTGAAAACTGTGTTTTAAAATTTAAAAATTTAAAATACTTCTGAGCTACTGTCGAAATTTCAGCTCAATCCATCTTTTGAGTGCTGACGTAGAAAATGTCAAATATGAAAATTTTGTATGAAAAGCTGTAGAATGTTTCCTCCACCAATAACCCAAAAAAGCCAACACCAATAACGCCAAAATTGAAGCTTTTGATTGAAAATCAAATCATTTAAAGAAACCTTAAGAATATATTTGAGCCAACTGTTATAAGAAATGTGAGGGGAATTTTGATAAAAATTTTGATTTTATTGACAATCGTTCTAAAAAAGTAATCGGAGCTCTGTCTCTACTAAGTGAGATGGGAACACACTGTTTTTACAAGCTCTTATAATCCTTAGAAAATAAAACATATTTTTTTCGACGGGTCCTGCATTGCGGCATCACTTAATTTAATTTTTATTTTAATATTTGCAGAAAAGAATAGACAAATTATAATTTCAATAGGCTAACAATATTTTCAGTAAATGTAAGCCTCACGTGCGGTAAGATTTCCCCCTATATTAATGAATAACATTTTACAAAATAGTCGAGGAAATTACTAAATTTCAAAACTTTGATAACAAAATCATCAAATTCAAGAAATTTAATTACATAAAATATAATGAACAATAATGTTTATTCCATTTTATTGGTAGCGTTGTAAGCAGAGTATGTAATGAGTTTTTTTTGCATGGGTGGCGCTGCATGACAGTTTGTTTTCAAGGCTTGACCCATTCCCAACATTCCCCATAACTAAGACGGATACCATGGTCACACTAGCCTATGTTAACTGCGTGAGCACCATTTGTTTTATATATTTTGTCGATAAGATGTTCATAATACTGTCTATGTTTACAGTGCTGAAGTCTCCTCCAGAAATGACTGTTAAATTACTATATGCATTTCACTGTGTTGTGAATAGGCGCTCCGGGACTGACGTGTTTGTGCTTCGCTGCTTATTTTATCTGCAAATTTTCGAGAAAATTAAATATTTAGCGGAAATTATTGTGTAGTGTTGAATTTTTCATCTTGATAATGATTCGGTCAATAAAGAGTTGATTGCGGTCCAACACGAGGCTTTCGACTGGTGTAAAAACAAAGTGTCCCCGGTGCAGACGGAACCCCGAACATACAGCCTTGCGGCGACAGGAGGAGCTCGAGTTCACCCGCGTCACTCGGAGTTGTTTGGTTAATGGTCGTGGAGCGTTCATGGTCGACCATCTCCTTAAGAACAGAATGTTATCTGGAGGGTACGCGGACCTGCTCTGGTTGCTCGATGTTACAACCACAGCAATGAAATGTTCTGGAAACCCGGGTGAGCTCTTTCCATTTTCTCCTTTTGTGTCCCATTCCAATATTTTTTGTTTCGATATGTATGTATATGTATGTGTATGTACACTCAGTGGCATGGGAGAGGCCGGGCGGGGTTTTGTTGGCGGAAGACTCCGTGTTCAGCCTCCTGTAGCTTTGTTAATTGTCGGTGTTTTTGGATGAAGGTTTGACGGCATTGTGCAAAATGTGTGGACCTGGTGTGATCAGGGTTTCATGTTGATAGGGTTTATAGATTTGGGGTTGTCGTGGCATGTGTGAGGGGAGTCATTTTTGGACGTGAAGATTTCAAGGGTCCGTGTTTCTGTGAGGGGTTTGGGTGGCATATTGGAGGTTTCTTCGGGGCTTGTACGGGTACGGAGGATTGTGTGGGCGGGATTTGAACTGTTTCCATAGGGTGGTTTGGGCATTTCCCTTTTTCACCCGATGCTGACCTTGCTGAGGTGAATTTGATTAATAATACTGTATAACACTGTATACGTAGTTTTCACAAACCAATTCATACTGAATGCCATATTTTCAAAGTTCTTCGTGGGTTACAGTTGTTGTTTGGGATATTTCACGCGTAACAAATCATGTGTATTAATAAGATGGATTCACCTCGGCTTTTTTTTTTTTTTGCACCGATGTTTCGGCGGGGTTAGTATTGGGTGAGGGTGGGAGGTGCTCGTGTTGGTGTGTCAACTTTGACGCCAGCTGTGGTCCGGACCACTTTGTGGGGGTACTTCAAGTTTTGTCTGTATTTTTGTAGGCTGTGGAGAGGTTTTTAGTGTGCTACCTGGGTCCTTCACAGGGGTGCGGATTTTTGGGGTTGCTGTGTCCAGGGATGGCTTTTTCGCATATGTTGTGATAGTTTCGGGTCTGTAGGTTTTGTCGGCATGAGGTTTTGATCGCATAGAGTCTATACATTAGTTATTGGATTGTCAGATTTTCATTTGGAAGTATTGATGGTTGGCGGGGAGACGGGGGTTGAACAACGTGGTTTTTGGGAGCAGGGTTTTGCTCGGTTTTTTCTTTTTTTTTTTTGCTACTGAGTGTATGTGTATGTTTGTGTATGTATACATGTGTATGTATGTGTGAATGTTCATTTAATTTTATAATGCATAATATATATATGATCACATCACTTATCAAGGTGAATCCTGATCCATCGAGCCCTACTCTAGTAACATAGAAAACCCTCCTGTGACCTTTGTGGGGATGCAGAGGTAAACACGGTCCCTAATAAGCAAAGGTCACACTAACTTTCCTTCCCTATTCCCAACTGATTGCAAGGACGTGGCCGGCGCCGTTATTGATTATTAAAGAAATTGAGTCACTGAAACGTGTACAGTGAGAATGGTCGGTTACTCCCAGCCCCATTCAGTTGATTCATTGTGCAATTTCACTGATTCTGATCAATCACGGAGTAGCAACCATCGATACGTGCAGTCAGTCAAGCTAAGCTAAGCTAAGCTATATGCATTTCACTGTGTTGTGAATAGTTCAATTATTATAATTACCTTTTGGGGATGACATACAGGCCCATGATGCAGTCTCTTTCGACAATTAGTGGTACTGAAGTCAACCCCAACAAATATTATGATTACAATAATTTACCTGATTATATGTTACCCTTACTTCTAAAACTAAATTTTTGAAAATATTATCATTAATGAATAAACTTATATCTCCATATTTTGCTTATTTACATTCGTTAGATTCAAAACTTTTAATCAACCTAGGGAATCGATACTCTACTTAATTTTTCGTGCAAGAGAAAATAAAATCGTGAATTAAAATTGCGGCTTGATACAAAACTCGTTATTGTAAAACCTTCTTGAATAATAAAATAAAAATACGTACATAGAAAAGTGTTTCAAATCTCCATTCAACTTTTTGAATGGACTCTAAGAAATGGTTTCAGAAGAGTAATTATTTCCCGAAAACAAGAAGAACATATGTCTACTTTGGAAAATTGGTCAATCCGGGAAATGACCTCTGGGAAAAGGAATCCTGGAAATGCCGTAGCATCAGAAATATAGTTTCCGAAAAACAATCAAAAGGGTATTATAGGGGTATGTGGATTATAACATTGTTTGATAGCAAATATAAAAGTACACCAGCAGTTAATTTATGGTTTAATTTTGACAAGCGTAACTATATAAAACACAATTTCAAAATATTATGAAAAAAATATGATTGTAAGAAAACACCATCTTATTTCACCATGAAACACGCTCAAAAAACAGACTACCTAAACCAACGAAGCAACCATTGATTTCTAGCATACATAAGTTGACATTTATGTCATAATGGGACAGAAAATTAAGTGCCGGGAGCCGCCGTTACTGAAAACAAATGTCACTTTGTGAAACTGCATGTCGGTTTGTGAAAATAAAAATGATTAGATTTTTCTTGTTTAAAAATCGAGAAAAAATAGTTGCGATTCATAAAAAATATGTTCGTGCTACGAAGAACACCCATCATCGATATAGATAAAAAAAAACATTTTTTTTAATAATTAAAACCCCCTATTTCCCGAAAAAAAGAAGAACAGATATCCGCTCTGAAAAATCATCAATACGTACATAGAAAAGTGTTTCAAATCTTATGTTTCAACTTTTTGAATGGGCTTTAAGAAATGGTTTCAGAAGAGTAATTATTTCCCGAAAACAAGAAGTACATATGTCCACTTTGGAAAATTGGTCAATCCGGGAAATGACCTCTGGGAAAAGGAATCCTGGAAATGGCGTAGCATCAGAAATATAGTTCCCGGAAAACAATTAATAGGGTATTATAGGGGTGTGTGGATTATAACATTGTTTGATAGCAAATATAAAAGTACACCAGCAGTAAATTTATGTTTTAATTTTGACAAGCGTAACTATATAAAACACAATTTCAAAATATTATGAAAAAATATGATTGTAAGAAAACACCATCTTATTTCACCATGAAACACGCTCAAAAACAGACTACCTAAACCAACGAAGCAACCGTTGATTTCTAGCATACATAAGTTGACATTTATGTCATAATGGGACAGAAAATTAAGTGCCGGGAGCCGCCGTTACCCAAAATAGCCAACACCAATAACGCCAAAATTGAAGCTTTTGATTGAAAATCAAATCATTTAAAGAAACCTTAAGAATATATTTGAGCCAACTGTTATAAGAAATGTGAGGGGAATTTTGATAAAAATTTTGATTTTATTGACAATCGTTCTAAAAAAGTAATCGGAGCTCTGTCTCTACTAAGTGAGATGGGAACACACTGTTTTTACAAGCTCTTATAATCCTTAGAAAATAAAACATATTTTTTTCGACGGGTCCTGCATTGCGGCATCACTTAATTTAATTTTTATTTTAATATTTGCAGAAAAGAATAGACAAATTATAATTTCAATAGGTTAACAATATTTTCAGTAAATGTAAGCCTCACGTGCGGTTAGATTTCCCCCTATATTAATGAATAACATTTTACAAAATAGTCGAGGAAATTACTAAATTTCAAAACTTTGATAACAAAATCATCAAATTCAAGAAATTTAATTACATAAAATATAATGAACAATAATGTTTATTCCATTTTATTGGTAGCGTTGTAAGCAGAGTATGTAATGAGTTTTTTTTGCATGGGTGGCGCTGCATGACAGTTTGTTTTCAAGGCTTGACCCATTCCCAACATTCCCCATAACTAAGACGGATACCATGGTCACACTAGCCTATGTTAACTGCGTGAGCACCATTTGTTTTTATATATTTTGTCGATAAGATGTTCATAATACTGTCTATGTTTACAGTGCTGAAGTCTCCTCCAGAAATGACTGTTAAATTACTATATGCATTTCACTGTGTTGTGAATAGGCGCTCCGGGACTGACGTGTTTGTGCTTCGCTGCTTATTTTATCTGCAAATTTTCGAGAAAATTAAATATTTAGCGGAAATTATTGTGTAGTGTTGAATTTTTCATCTTGATAATGATTCGGTCAATAAAGAGTTGATTGCGGTCCAACACGAGGCTTTCGACTGGTGTAAAAACAAAGTGTCCCCGGTGCAGACGGAACCCCGAACATACAGCCTTGCGGCGACAGGAGGAGCTCGAGTTCACCCGCGTCACTCGCAGTTGTTTGGTTAATCGTCGTGGAGCGTTCATGGTCGACCATCTCCTTAAGAACAGAATGTTATCTGGAGGGTACGCGGACCTGCTCTGGTTGCTCGATGTTACAACCACAGCAATGAAATGTTCTGGAAACCCGGGTGAGCTCTTTCCATTTTCTCCTTTTGTGTCCCATTCCAATATTTTTTGTTTCGATATGTATGTATATGTATGTGTATGTACACTCAGTGGCATGGGAGAGGCCGGGCGGGGTTTTGTTGGCGAAAGACTCCGTGTTCAGCCTCCTGTAGCTTTGTTAATTGTCGGTGTTTTTGGATGAAGGTTTGACGGCATTGTGCAAAATGTGTGGACCTGGTGTGATCAGGGTTTCATGTTGATAGGGTTTATAGATTTGGGGTTGTCGTGGCATGTGTGAGGGGAGTCATTTTTGGACGTGAAGATTTCAAGGGTCCGTGTTTCTGTGAGGGGTTTGGGTGGCATATTGGAGGTTTCTTCGGGGCTTGTAGGGGTACGGAGGATTGTGTGGGCGGGATTTGAACTGTTTCCATAGGGTGGTTTGGACTGCAGCTGCGTCGGGGCTGACGTGCCAACGTGGGCATTTCCCTTTTTCACCCGATGCTGACCTTGCTGAGGTGAATTTGATTAATAATACTGTATAACACTGTATACGTAGTTTTCACAAACCAATTCATACTGAATGCCATATTTTCAAAGTTCTTCGTGGGTTACAGTAGTTGTTTGGGATATTTCACGCGTAACAAATCATGTGTATTAATAAGATGGATTCACCTCGGCTTTTTTTTTTTTTTTGCACCGATGTTTCGGCGGGGTTAGTATTTGGTGAGGGTGGGAGGTGCTCGTGTTGGTGTGTCAACTTTGACGCCAGCTGTGGTCCGGACCACTTTGTGGGGGTACTTCAAGTTTTGTCTGTATTTTTGTAGGCTGTGGAGAGGTTTTTAGTGTGCTACCTGGGTCCTTCACAGGGGTGCGGATTTTTGGGGTTGCTGTGTCCAGGGATGGCTTTTTTCGCATATGTTGTGATAGTTTCGGGTCTGTAGGTTTTGTCGGCATGAGGTTTTGATCGCATAGAGTCTATACATTAGTTATTGGATTGTCAGATTTTCATTTGGAAGTATTGATGGTTGGCGGGGAGACGGGGGGTTGAACAGCGTGGTTTTTGGGAGCAGGGTTTTGCTCGGTTTTTTCTTTTTTTTTTTTTGCTACTGAGTGTATGTGTATGTTTGTGTATGTATACATGTGTATGTATGTGTGAATGTTCATTTAATTTTATAATGCATAATATATATATGATCACATCACTTATCAAGGTGAATCCTGATCCATCGAGCCCTACTCTAGTAACATAGAAAACCCTCCTGTGACCTTTGTGGGGATGCAGAGGTAAACACGGTCCCTAATAAGCAAAGGTCACACTAACTTTCCTTCCCTATTCCCAACTGATTGCAAGGACGTGGCCGGCGCCGTTATTGATTATTAAAGAAATTGAGTCACTGAAACGTGTACAGTGAGAATGGTCGGTTACTCCCAGCCCCATTCAGTTGATTCATTGTGCAATTTCACTGATTCTGATCAATCACGGAGTAGCAACCATCGATACGTGCAGTCAGTCAAGCTAAGCTAAGCTAAGCTAAGCTATATGCATTTCACTGTGTTGTGAATAGTTCAATTATTATAATTACCTTTTGGGGATGACATACAGGCCCATGATGCAGTCTCTTTCGACAATTAGTGGTACTGAAGTCAACCCCAACAAATATTATGATTACAATAATTTACCTGATTATATGTTACCCTTACTTCTAAAACTAAATTTTTGAAAATATTATCATTAATGAATAAACTTATATCTCCATATTTTGCTTATTTACATTCGTTAGATTCAAAACTTTTAATCAACCTAGGGAATCGATACTCTACTTAATTTTTCGTGCAAGAGAAAATAAAATCGTGAATTAAAATTGCGGCTTGATACAAAACTCGTTATTGTAAAACCTTCTTGAATAATAAAATAAAAATACGTACATAGAAAAGTGTTTCAAATCTCCATTCAACTTTTTGAATGGACTCTAAGAAATGGTTTCAGAAGAGTAATTATTTCCCGAAAACAAGAAGAACATATGTCTACTTTGGAAAATTGGTCAATCCGGGAAATGACCTCTGGGAAAAGGAATCCTGGAAATGCCGTAGCATCAGAAATATAGTTTCCGGAAAACAATCAAATGGGTATTATAGGGGTAAGTGGATTATAACATTGTTTGATAGCAAATATAAAAGTACACCAGCAGTTAATTTATGGTTTAATTTTGACAAGCGTAACTATATAAAACACAATTTCAAAATATTATGAAAAAAATATGATTGTAAGAAAACACCATCTTATTTCACCATGAAACACGCTCAAAAAACAGACTACCTAAACCAACGAAGCAACCATTGATTTCTAGCATACATAAGTTGACATTTATGTCATAATGGGACAGAAAATTAAGTGCCGGGAGCCGCCGTTACTGAAAACAAATGTCACTTTGTGAAACTGCATGTCGGTTTGTGAAAATAAAAATGATTAGATTTTTCTTGTTTAAAAATCGAGAAAAAATAGTTGCGATTCATAAAAAATATGTTCGTGCTACGAAGAACACCCATCATCGATATAGATAAAAAAAACATTTTTTTTAATAATTAAAACCCCCTATTTCCCGAAAAAAAGAAGAACAGATATCCGCTCTGAAAAATCGTCAATACGTACATAGAAAAGTGTTTCAAATCTTATGTTTCAACTTTTTGAATGGGCTTTAAGAAATGGTTTCAGAAGAGTAATTATTTCCCGAAAACAAGAAGTACATATGTCCACTTTGGAAAATTGGTCAATCCGGGAAATGACCTCTGGGAAAAGGAATCCTGGAAATGGCGTAGCATCAGAAATATAGTTCCCGGAAAACAATCAATAGGGTATTATAGGGGTGTGTGGATTATAACATTGTTTGATAGCAAATATAAAAGTACACCAGCAGTAAATTTATGTTTTAATTTTGACAAGCGTAACTATATAAAACACAATTTCAAAATATTATGAAAAAATATGATTGTAAGAAAACACCATCTTATTTCACCATGAAACACGCTCAAAAAACAGACTACCTAAACCAACGAAGCAACCATTGATTTCTAGCATACATAAGTTGACATTTATGTCATAATGGGACAGAAAATTAAGTGCCGGGAGCCGCCGTTACTGAAAATAAATGTCACTTTGTGATACTGCATGTCGGTTTGTGAAAATAAAAATGATTAGATTTTTCTTGTTTAAAAATCGAGAAAATATAGTCGCGATTCATAAAAAATATGTTCGTGCTACGAAGAACACCCACCATCGATATAGATAAAAAAAACATTTTTTTTTTAATAATTAAAACCCCATATTTCCCGAAAAAAAGAAGAACAGATATGCGCTCTAAAAAATCGTCATTCCGGAAAATGGCTTCTGGGAAATTGTTCCGGGGAACTAACCTCTGGTGAAAGGCTTCTAGAAAATGATTTCAGTTAATCATTTTCCAAAAAAAAAACGAGGATAGAGATCCGGTTAGGAAAATTATTCATTCCGGGGAGCGGCCTCTGGGACATGGCCTTTGAAAAATGGCCTCTAGAAAATTGTCTCTGGGAAATGAATTCCGGGGAAAGTTTTCCACGAAATAGTGTAAAACTAAATACTGATATGCAATAGTTTGGAATTTCGATAGTGTCTATAGACCAGGAATCCTTGACCAACACAAAAATCCAAGGTGGCGGCTTCTGGTTGCCATGACCCCCTTATTTAAATCCTGGCTACGGTCTAGATAATGTCTAGTTATGATATAAATCAATAAATTATTGAGTTATATACGACATTTAACCATTTATGGGCTGGCATCTATCAGTTTATCATATCATTCCTTATTAAACACCACGCAAAACTAAAACTAGCATTAATAAGACGCAAACTCTCGAGCAATGTGGATGTTATGTTGATATATCGGAATTCTCATGGATCTAATGGTCGTTAACTATGATTTTTATCGATATACATTCTTTACATCCTAAACGTTACAGTGGAGTACGTGAAAAGTGTGCGGAAGAGGGTATACGCACTTTAATCCTTCAGAAAAAGTTACTCGTTCAAAGTATTTCTGTAAGCAGCAAAGTATACAAACAACTTACACTGGAAAAAAAATCGTACAATTTCGTAATGATTATCAATAGTGTTTCATTTCAAATTAGAAATATATTATGGACAAATCCTGGGGGGGGCTACAGATTTCTGGAGGGGGCCTGCCCCCCTAGGCACCCCCAGTAGTTACGCCAATGGCAAGGTCACAGCTTTACTAACGTTTCATACACGATCGTTTTCAAAAACTCATTAATGGGTGAAAAAACACCCATTTTCGCTAGAAGTGCCTCTCCCTACTAAACTCGATTTACCCATTAATGGGTAAAAGGATTCTCTGTCACAAAATGGGTGTTTATTCACCCATTGCAAAGAAGCCAAAAATGGGTAAAAAATTACCCATTTTTGCATATAGATTATTCAGCAATTTAGAAGATTGTATTTTCATGAATGCACCTAATCAATGAATGCAACAAAATAAAAACTAAAACACCTTTTCTTGATTTTATTCATGCCTTTTCTAGTAAAGCTATGAAAACGACTAATGTATCCGTGCACAAAAAGCAATTGTTATCGCAAGTAATAACAATCGATGGGTAAAAAAAAAAAAAGTTAAAAAAAAGTGAAAAAGCGGCGCTTTCCACCAACGATGCACCGGATACGCTTAGTTTTAGAACTTTTTTTCACCCATTAATGTGTAAAAATATACCCGTTTTTTTATTGTATGAGGTTTCCTCCAATGGGTGTTTTTTTTACCCATTGCATGATTGAAAATTCCCCCATTTTGTGACAGACGGGAATGCTATTTGAAAATGGGTGTTTTTTTACCCATTAATGGGTTTTCGTAAACAACCGTGTAGCGTTCAAACTCAGGTCAGGCGCCCACTGATGTGGCAGAGGTGTGACATCTGCTAGCATGTCAAAACATCTTGTCGACGTTCGCCTCACGCCACAAGACTTTGAGTCGATATTTTGACATGTTATGTGCCCGGATAAAAATAACCATACAATTACAATACAATAATGTAAAGTAACATTTAAATCTATTGCCGACCATGAATCTTATTGTTCATGTATCAGGTAAATGAAAAATGAATATTGTTATTACAATAGATCTACTGTTCACCCTATATGCTAGAATTTTCAACAAATGTGAAACAATAAAATCAATAGTAATTGACTCAAATTTGTTCGGAGAAAAACGATTTTTTCTATAGTTAAGATACATAACAACCCCCTGATTCTATTGTCGATGTCGCAATTTACATTAGATTCTATTGTGGAAACAATAACTTATATTGTCATCTTATCGTCATGAACAATAAAGTCAATTTTACATACGATTGATTCTATCGTATGGTTACAATACATTTAATTGTAAATCTATGAGAATTTTTTTTACGGGTGATACCACGCCTCCGCCACATCAGTGGGCGCCTCGACTTAGACTGCTGCTAAGAACACCATTGATCATTGCATTGGCGTCATCAATTCATTTTTACAGATGACACTGTGTTGTTCATTGCAGCTAAAGATTTAAATGAAGCCGTTACCCATTTGAACGAAGATTTGCGTTTTCTAAGTAGATGGTTGAAATGTAAGCAATTGAAATTGAATATAAGTAAAACTAAATTTATGGTAATTTCACATAATCGAGTAAATGAGAATGTCTCAGATACGATTGATGATGAGGCAATTGATCGAGTTCGGGAGATTAAATATCTTGGCGTGATTATTGATGACAAGCTAAAGTTCAACGCTCACATTGACAATGTCATCAAGAAAATGGCCAAGAAGTATGGAATTCTATGCCAATTAAAAAACGATTTAACTACTTGCAGTAAAATACAGCTATACAAATCAATCATCTCCCCTCATTTAGAGTTTTTCCCTTCCATTTTATTCTTGGCCAACCAAACACAAATATTGAGGTTACAGCGTTTGCAGAATAAAATAATGCGCTTGATTCTAAGATGTAACAGAATCACTTCCTCGACTTTTATGTTAGACGCTTTACAATGGTTATCAGTGAAGCAAAGGATTGTGTATTTAACTATGGTGTTCATTTTTAAAGTAGTAAATGGTTTGCTTCCTCGATATTTGTGTGATCGAATTGAAAGAGGAAGTGATTTTCATATATATAATACTAGAAACGCGGATGAAATAAGAACACCGAATTTCTTGACCTGTGCTTCACAAAACTCATTATATTTTAAAGGAATAAATGTTTTCAATTCGATGCCAAGACACATTAAACGTGCACCAACACTTTCAAAATTTGAAAGACTTTGTATTTCACACGTTAAAACTGTATTCTGAGCAGCAAGCGTAAATTTTTTTTTTCAAATATTTATGAAGATTGTACCTGACGATGTTTTACTATTATAAAACGGATTATTTTGTGTAGACCAATTCTTGTACATTTATGTTGCTTTTTTGTAAAAATGAAGAATGTATGTGACGAAGTTCTTTACAAACGGATTATAATGAGTTGGCTAGTTTATGTTTAAAATTTTATTTTTTCACATTTACAATACTACAATACTCACTACTTTGTTCGTCACAGTGATGATGATGGAAATTTGTATAATGTTGTGTTAGTTAAAAAAAATAATAAAGAAAGTAGTCTACAATTGTTTGAGCCTCGCGCGCGGTACACAGATATGATGGACTTATTTTTGAATTCGTTGAAAAAAATTGGCCTTTGATGCTTTAGATGGGACTATGAAATAGTAGCGAGTTGTCTGGCTGAATGTCGGGGAATTCTTCGTCAATTCTTTTGTGGTTGAAAGTAAAAGTTTGACTAATGCCGGTCCAGGATTTTTTCGGTTTGGAAATTTTCTAGATCTCCCTGATTGGGGATATCCTTGGTCAGCCCAAAACTAAGGTGGCGGTTCCATAAGTGTTGGAACCTCTGACGCTGTAGCGGGCAGGATCGGATATTGGCATGTCTTTTGATACTGTCCTTTTACTGGATTCTGTGATCTGAATTGCAACAGAATTTACTGGTCGCTGGGAATACTTGCGAACTTTTGTGGTTAACATCAAAGCTTTTCACAATTATGTCGCTGTGAAGCAAATGGATACTTTTGAAGAAACTTATATCTGTAGATGAAATCAGTTCGTTTTTTTGCATAACTGGTTTGAATTGTTACCAAATTAATTATCTTAGAGATAAAATCGTCTAGCTCAAACCTTCGTAGGGGTAAGGGCGGAACCATCATCATCATCATCATCTTCATCATCGACCCCTGGAAAACACCTGTCCTGTTCCTTACGATCAGTGGGGATACTGTATCCCTCATACTGCCTTCATAGACATCTGAAGTTGAAAATGGAATAGAATTGATGGATTTTTTTCCTTGGCGAGAAAGTGAAAAGGGATGAGCCTGGAATTTTGATATATAATCAGTAAATTGCATAAGTAAATTGCATAAGGAACTAACAAATGGGTGTTCAAATTGACGTCATCATTTATTGTACACGTTCCGAAAGCTCACAGCTTTCCGAATAATTTAAAGGCCGCCATAACACCACCTCGGCCTTCATTAGGATCTTCAAAAGCTCTGCGTGCATGCGAATAGGATTACAAAGCAAGAACATTCTGAAGGTGCCTTGATTCAATTCCTGGTACTGTCCATGAAAATGTACAGGTAAGAAATTTTCTCGACTTCCGTGGGCATAGAGTATTGTTTTACCGGCCTCACAATGATATGAATGCATAAATGGCAACTTTGTCATAGAAAGCTCTCTGTGAACAAATGTGGAAGTGCTAGGCGATCGACTTTTTTCAGGCACGAGAGGGTATTCTGGTAGTGTACAACGACTGATATGCATAAAAGGTTACCTTTTGCAGATCAACAGAGAAAACCGACTTGTTGATTTCGCATTGACCGATCGCTATCATATTCATTTCGCTCAGCAATCGCTCGTGATACTTAATCCTTCCACCTCAAACACAACTCGCATTGAACTTCGTTCGTTGTTGATACTCCTTGATCATTATCATCAGCTTAAGTAGAGTGACCTGTCTGCTCTTCGTGAACATGTTCATGCCCCAGTTGGGTAATTTTAACACCTTACAGTAGAAACTGTAAATGCAACATTATTGCTTTTTTTTTTAACTGATGCTCTTTCAAAGAGTCGAATATTTTCTGGATTGATAAGTCCTAAGGTAGTAAAATCAAATGGGAGCTTTACTGGTTGAAACTTTTGGTTGGTATTCGTGAAGCTAATCAAAGAGAGCCTAATGAACCACATTTTATTCAGAACACAGAAGTCTGGTTTTTACGCCAAATTATGAGAATAAACGTTCAGTAATATGCCTGTTTATTCGCATAAGTTGGCGTATGCGTTTTAAAGATGATAAAAAAATGAAACTATTCTAAGTATCTTGCTGGCCCACTTTAGTATTAGTAAAACTTCATAAAATGGACAGAACATTTGGCCATTTCTGTTGGAATACATTACATTTCAGCTTAAACTCGGAAAAACGCATTTTCTTAACAACCACACCGATGTTGGTTACGTCAACTATGCACCCCAGGGCAGTCTATCAAATGCTTTACTAAAGTCAGTATATAATTCCTCAACATAATTTCCTCTATCCATTGCATTAATAGAAAAAGTAACAAAATTTAATAAATTTGTAGTCGTTTAACATCCTTTAACAAACCCATGTTGTTTGTTAGAGATTAAATTTTTAACTTGAGAGAAAATATTTTGATTGATTATAGACTCAAACAATTTAAGAATGCATGATAATATGGCAATCCCTCGTTAATTTTTTATATCTGCTTTTTTTGCCACTTGTATTTTTTTTTTTTTTTACGAATTCATTTATTTGTACAGGCTCAATCGAAACAACTTTACAGAGCCAAGTTTTCATGTTTATATACATCAGTTATCTTAGAACTAAGGTTAAGGGGATAGAACCGATTACTCGCGGTCGTCTCGAGGTTAATAGGAATAACAATTTTAAGGATGGGAAAATTGGGGTGGAAATTTTGAACAAAGCAAAGGAACAATGGTTTTCTTATATCTAGAACTTCAAATTACAATTTTTTAATTGAACGTTTTTAATTTAAAAAAAAAAAAAAATAACTTACTCACACACACACAATCACACTCACACACACACAACCACACTCACACACTGGCGCACACATTCCTCACAAATTTAACCTAAACAAGTAAGTTAATCAATCTACAATCTAAGGCTAATGTTAGTCAAAAACACATAAATGAGTTTCATAAACTCCAGATCGCGCGCAGCCAAAATGTCTCGAATCGGTACATTGGGTTGTCTACCTCGAGCCCGAAGGGAATCATACAGCTCAGATCTGACTCCACGATGCTCAGCACAAAACCAAATAACGTGATCTGCGTCCTGGTAACCTTGTCCGCATTCACAGAGATTGCTGTCTCCCAGCCCAACACGGAACAAATGAGCGTTTAAAGAATAATGATTGGACATGAGGCGAGACATCACACGAATGAAGTCTCGACCCACATCCAATCCCCTGAACCAACATTTCTTAGACACCTTTGGAGTGATAGAATGTAGCCATCGCCCCAAGTCTCCTCTACTCCATTTATACTGCCAGCTATCGAGTGATATCTGACGAAAAATATAGAAGAATTCGTTGAAGGCGATTTGTCGATCATAAATATCGCCTTCCATAGCACCCACTCCTGCAAGCGAGTCCGCTTTCTCATTGTCAGGAATCGAACAATGAGAAGGGACCCACACAAAGGTGATAATAAAAGAACGTGAAGATAAAGCACTTAGAAGACCTCGTATTTTCATAAGAAAATAGGAGGTGTGCTTTACCGGCCTCAAGGAGCGAATAGCCTCTATAGAACTAAGACTATCCGTGAAAATGAAGTATTGATCCGGTGTAAAAGAGGCAACAGTTTCTAAAGAAAAATAAATTGCTGCCAATTCCGCGACAAAAACAGAACAAGGTGCTTGAAGTTTACGAGCGACGCTATAATTTTCATTGTATACACCAAAGCCAGCGGAGTCTTCTATCAAAGACCCGTCAGTGAAAAACGTTTTTGTGGAATCAACTAGGCCAAACTTTGCAGCAAATATCACCGGAGCAATCATAGGACGATGATGCTCTGGGATTCCACGAAGCTCCTGTTTCATGGATAAATCAAAATGAACCGAATTTCCGAAGTCGGAGAAGCAAACACAATTGGGAATATTAAGCGAAGGGCTGACATCCTGTGTTATGTACAAATGATACAAGCTCATGAAGCGGGTTTGAGGATTCAACTCTAGGAGCTTCTCAAAATTTTCGATCACCTGGGGTTCATAACTTCACACTTGGTGAGGAGCCGGAGAGATAACTCTGTAAACCGATCTGAGAGTGGCAACATGCCAGCCAGCACTTCAAGACTCATGGTGTGAGTCGAGTGCATGCAACCTAACGCGATACGAAGACACCGATACTGAATGCGTTCCAGTTTAATGATGTGCGACCGAGCCGCTGACTGAAAACAAAAACTACCGTATTCCATAACCGACAAAATCGTTGTCCGGTACAACGTTAGAAGATCTTGCGGATGCGCTCCCCACCAGGTCCCGGTAATTGTGCAGAAAAAATTGACCCTTTGCTGGCATTTTCGCTTCAGGTACTCAATGTGAGATCTCCAGGTGCACTTTGAATCGAACCAGACCCCAAGATATTTAAATGACATGGAATGAGTTATTGGTGTACCCAAAATTTGAAGTTTCGGTTGTGCAGGGTTATGCTTCTTAGAAAAAACTACCAACTCAGTTTTCTCCGTAGAGAATTCGATACCTAGCTCTAGAGCCCAAGTAGACAAATTGTCTAAGGTATCCTGCAAGGGTCCTTGTAGATCGACCCCATTGGGTCCCGTGACAGACACTACGCCGTCATCTGCAAGTTGTCTCAACGTACAGTTGTCACCTAGACAACCGTCAATGTCTTTGACATAAAAATTATACAAAGAGGGCTTAAACATGATCCCTGGGGAGACCCATGTAGCTAAATCGAAAAGCTGTAGAGTTTCCATGAGAAAAGCTCATATGTTTCTCTGACAGCAAATTGTACAAGAAATTGTTCATTAATGGTGAAAAACCACAAGCATGGAGTTTATCTGAGAGAACTTCAACAGATACTGAATCAAAAGCCCCTTTGATATCCAAGAATACAGAAGCCATTTGCTCTTTTTAGCAAAAGCTAACTGAATATCTGTGGAAAGCAACGCGAGGCAGTCGTTCGTTCCCTTACCCCTACGGAAACCATATTGAGTATCAGAAAGCAGGTTGTTCGTCTCAACCCATTTGTCCAGACGGAAAAGGATCATTTTCTCCAACAACTTTCGAATACAAGATAACATCGCGATGGGTCGATAGGAGTTGTGGTCGGACGCGGGCTTACCAGGTTTTTGAATGGCAATAACTCTCACCCGTCTCCAATCATCCGGTACAATGTTGAGTTCCAGACACTGATTAAACAAGTTCAACATGCGCCTCTTCGCGACGTCTGGGAGGTTCTTGAGCAAGTTGAACTTGATCCTGTCAGCTCCTGGAGCCGTATTGCCACACGAAAGGAGTGCGAGAGAGAGTTCTACCATTGAAAAGGGTTGGCTAATCTCATCTATCGAATTCGTTGTTTCGCGAGGAAACATTTGTGCTGGCACAGAATCTGGACAAACTTTTCGCGCGAACTTGAGGATCTATTGGTCCGAGTACTCCTCGTTCTCATTGTTCGTAATTCTGTTACGCAATCTTCGCGCCGTATTCCAAAGGGTACTCATCGACGTTTCGCGCGATAACCCGTCCACGAATTGTCGCCAGTAACCGCGTTTCTTGGCCTTGATGAGGCTCTTAAATTCTCGTTCGAGAGCCGTGTACCTTTCAAAGTGCTCAGGTGTTCCACGTCTACGAAAAACTTTGAACGCGTCAGACTTTTTGCGGTAAACCTCGGTGCATTGCTGATCCCACCATGGGGAAGGAGGTTTCCTGCGAAATGACGTCCCTGGAACTGGTCGAGTTTGAGCTTGAAGCGCGCTTTCCAAAATCAGGTTGGAGAGGAAGTTATATTCCTCCAGCGGTGGAAGCCCTTCTACCGTTGATAAGGCTTCATCTACTGCTGTCTTGAACCTTGTCCAATCGATATTACGAGTTAGATCATACGTGGCGTTGATGGATGCCGGTGGAGTGAGCCCGGTGGCAACCGAAATTTTTATAGGCAAATGATCACTACCGTGGGGATCCTGGATCACATTCCACGTGCAGTCCAACGATAATGAATTCGAGCAAAGTGTGAGGTCTAACCTACTACCAAGTGAGGATGGACCAGCCAAGCGTGTAACTTCTCCATTGTTGAGAACTGTCATATTGAAGTTGTCACAGAGGTCATATATCAAAGAAGACCGGTTGTCATCGTACAGTTCTCCCCAGCCTGTACCGTGAGAGTTAAAATCTCCCATGACCAACCGCGGAGCAGGCAGAACCGAACAAATATCTGAAAGTTGTTTTCGGTTAATTGGTGCTCTAGGAGGAATGTACACAGAAGCAATGCAAAGGCTTTTATTTTTAATAACAGCCTGACATGCGACAACTTCAATACCTGGAATTGGAGGAAAATTCACTCTATAGAAGGAGTAGCACTTTTTGATCCCCAAAAGTACTCCTCCTCCACGTGAATCCTCACGATCAAGCCGAATAATGTTGAAATCGTTAATCGGAAGATCGATTTCAGCTGAAAGCCATGTTTCACAAAGAGCAAATGCATCACAACCGATATTGTGAGCTAAAAATTTGAATGATTCCAATTTAGGAATAAGACTTCGACAATTCCACTGCAGAACAGTGATCAAATCCCCGACCTCTTTTGGCAAATTATCCATCGAAGGAAATGATAGCTGCAAGGATGGGCCACTTTAATGTTAATTTCTTCAAAAAAGTTTTCACAGTGGGAAGCATTGCCATAACAATGCTTTTAAGAGGGTCAGACATTTCGAGGTATTTAAAAATACCTTCCACAATATCATCGAACGAGAACAGCCCAGATGAAGGGGGCTTCTGTTCTTGAAATCGGGGCATCAGGGGATTTAGATGTCCCCGGGAGAGATGGGAAATCCTGTATGTAGTTGGCACTACGAAAACCAGGAGGATTCGGATTATCCTTCTTTTCTCTGGTCTTTGTATTGGGCATGTTGATTTGAGGCTTCTGTTCAGCTGCTTTCACAGCTCGAATGCGTCTTCGCTTCCGTGGAGCACCTCCCGGAAAACTAAAAGATGTCCCCTCCTCAACCAAATCCGAATCAGACTCGTCATCTGAAAGAGGAGCGAAAGGATTTGTATTGGTATCGGGTGGCGAAGCTTTCTTAAGCATTTCTGCAAAAGATTGCCTTGAACGTTGTTTCAGAGAACGTTCCAATTTTTCCCCGCGTTGTTTATACGCCGGGCACGACGAGAGAGCATGAGGAGGAGTTCCCTTGCAGAAAACACATTTTAGTGTATTATCTGCACAGGGACCAGCCTCATGTTTCTCCCCGCAAGTTGAGCAGCGTGCCTTATTGCCGCAATGGGAGGCCGTATGCCCCATCTGCTGACAGTTTTGGCAAATCATTACCCGGGGTACAAACAACCGCACAGGTAGCCGAAGTTTATCCAGTTCTAAGAACTGAGGAAGGGCAGAGCCAGAAAAGGTTACCCGAAACGAGTCTGTGGGGGTAACTTTTTCTTACCCTCGCTGTGCGATATTTTCACTAATTTTGTCACTTCCAGTATCTGAACTGGGGAAGCAGAGGGTTCTTGAATCGGCCAACCGCTCGCTTCTTCAAAATTTCAGGGCACAGACTCGCCTCTGTGACCACTCCTACAATCTCCACATCACGAGCTGGAATATAAACTCGATATTCGAGTGTAAAATGCTGGGAAGCAGCAATCTCATTAGCCTGCTTCAGGTTAGAGACGACAACACGGAGTTTATTAAATTTAACTTTCGTGATCTCTGTCACGGCTGAAAATCGCTTCGTCAGATCTGTAGTGATTTGATATACATTCAAAGGTTTCATTTTGGGCTGAAAGTAGACAACCCATGGACCGACCGAGTCAACCGGATACGATCGCGGTCTGAATATTTTTTGTGCCTCCCCATCATCGGGTGGCACTTTTTCAGTCAAACCGTCCATGTCGAAGAAACCTCTTCAACATGCACGATTTGCCGATAATTTAAATCACACACACACACACACAAACAAAGAACACACAAATTAAACTCTAGTGGGATGAGGGACAGGAAAAACAAAACTTAACTAAATTACTGTTCTGTTGCTGCTGCTGCTGCTGCTGCTGACGCACCGTATGCGTGAACGTCGCACTTCTATGCAGGGAGCGGGGAGCGGTGCGCTGATGCGATCGCCTTCGGGTGCACTCGCTCAACGCTGTCGGTTGACCGTTGGCGATGTAGTGGTGTATCGCTGTGGTGGTGGTGTATCGGTTAGCGTCACCACGCAGAGGTGAATCGAAAATAAGCGGGAAGATAATTCGCCAGCTAGCACTGTTTGATTTTTCTATTTCACTGGAAAACCACACTGCCTTCTTAGAAAAAAAGCTCACTTTTACTTTACTCACTGAAGTGAGTATATTTTAAGAAGAAAAACTAGTTTTTTCCAACGATTGCACTCGAATAAATCTTCCAAAATAACGGAGCGCTGGATCGAACGAACGTTCTTCTTTCGCTGAACGAAGTGGGGGGTGAGATGTGCCACTTGTATTTAGAGAAAGAAAGATTTCGTTGAGAGATATATTATCAACTGAAATGTCACTCAGTGGCTCAGGAAGGTGTGTAAATTATTGATAATCCCTGTCATTTTCGTCATGAGATGTGTAAACATCTTGAAAAAAATCTGCAAATAAATGACTGATCTCATTAGTACTTTTTCCGATTTTATCGTTAAGTTGCATTTTGGCTGGAAAATTCTTCGATTTTTGTTTATCCCTAGCGAAGCTGAAAAAAGATTTTGGATCTGACTTTATTTTATTTTCTACTTGAATGTTATACTCTTCATATGCATTTTTTAATTCAAAATTTAACTGCTCACATATTGTCAAATTAATTGAGAGGTTAACATCATTTTTGTCTTTTTTGTAAGCTTTATGAGCTTTTTGCTTTCTATTTTTAAGATTCGTAATTGTTCTATTGTACCATACTGGAGATTTAGACATATTTGATTGTTTATGTTGCTTCTTAGGTACTGTTGACTCTAATACATTGTAAATGATTTGGTAGAACGTATACACAGATTGCTCTAGGTTTAAATTGCGAATTACAGTTTGCCAATCGATAGAGTTCAACTTATTTTAACTCCGTAGTCCGCTTGTCTAAAATCAAAATCTGGTTTGGACAAATCACCATCCAGCTTTGTGGTGTTGTCATGTATGAATATGGAGTATTCAATTGCTGTGTGGAATACCTCATTCTTCCATAAAGGAGCAGGTGACTCCGTCACACAGAAATCATCGGCCATATTTGTAAATAAGAAATCTAAATAACAGTTGTTACGATTTCTTCATGATTAACTTGGTAAAGTCCACGCTCCGAACATTTGTCAAATAGAGAATGAAGCGTTTCATTGTCACCCACAATTGGTAT
This sequence comes from Aedes japonicus, assembly GCA_034211315.2. Taxonomy (NCBI): domain Eukaryota; kingdom Metazoa; phylum Arthropoda; class Insecta; order Diptera; family Culicidae; genus Aedes; species Aedes japonicus. The sequence goes on from JASCZW010007250.1 coordinate 28,440, forward strand.
CAAAAAATGTTCATTGTCGTCATCAACAATAAAGTTAGCAGTCCGTTGATTAAAGTCACCATATATATGAACATTTGACTCAGGTGCAAATTTTGAAATAATATTATCAGCTGTTTCAAAGAACAATTCATATGATTCTTTTTTTGTACTTTCTGGAGGAAAATACACTACTGCAAAAATATGACTTTGATTTCCAATGACGGATTTGACCCAAACATGATCAAACTCCTTGAACTTACTGGATGCAATTTGTTCACATTCATAATCGGTACTAACTGCAATTAATACTCCTCCACCAGATTTTTTGTTGGATAATGCTTTATCACGATCATCTCTAAAAACGTTAAAGCTATCACCGAAAACTTCTCCATTATTTATACTAGCGTCTCAACTAGTTTCAGTGCCTAAAATGATGGGAAAACTACTTGCGGCAACCTGTTTATAGATTTCATTAACCTTTGCCGCGCTCTTCATTCTGTTGAAGTTTTGGCAATCAATGATTATTTCCTTACTATCTATGATACTCTTACTATTATTGACTTCAGGTAAGTCTGGCGTCGTTAATACAGAAAACTCACATGCTGGCTTGTGCCAATTCATTCCGTCTATTTGTATATTTGTAAAAATCCATCTGACCAATTGGGGTCTTAATGAATAAAATTAACTAAAACAAGTTAAAACTTAAACTCTACGTAACGTTCCTTTGGCGATGCAGAAATGCGATGGCAGGCTCGTTGAAGTCGAATTGTTCAGCAACCTCGTTAAATCGTGACGACATAAATCTTACCGGATCGTGTTGTCCATAACGACTATTTCTCGACTCAAGAAGAAGAAAGTTACGTCTTCTGAGATGCCTTACTGGTGCATACAGGCTGAGATCAGAGAGAATGGCAGGAGAATCAATTTCATTAGTCAGCACCTTGGTAACAAAATATATTTGAGCATAAAAACGCCTTTTATCCAAGGTTTCGATTCCCAGCAACATGCAACGATGCTCATATGGTGGCAAATTTACCGCGTCACGCCAGGGAAGACGCCCCAAGGCCCGACGAACGAATCTTTTTTGAACTGCCTCGATGCGGTCGATCCAAATACTGCTATACGGGCACCAGACAACAACAGCGGATTCCAGGATCGAACGTACTAGTGCGCAGTACAGAGATTTCATGCACATTGGGTCTCGAAATCCATCGGCGATTTTGAAGATGAACCCCAGGTGCTTGTTCGCCCTAGAAATTACATCCTCGTAATGCATCCGAAACGGAAGTCCGCTATCCAATATTACGCCCAAATCTTTGACTTTGCTGACGCGTTCGAGAGTTTGACCAGACAAACTGTAGCGAAAGTTGATTGGCTGAAGTTTTCTACAAAACGTAATGGTATTACATTTAGCAACGCACAGAGTTAAAAGGTTTCGGTTGCTCCAATCGTCAAATAAATCCAGCAAATGCTGCAACTTCTGGCAATCCTCGAGACATGATATTATCATGAATATTTTCACGTCGTCCGCAAAGAAGAGCCGCGTACCAGGTGGCAGAATAGTCGCAACGTCGTTAATGAAGAGTGAGAACAATATCGGACCAAGGTTGCTTCCTTGTGGCACACCAGAGCAGGCAGTGAAAGGTTCGGACTGCGACGTCCCAATCCTAACGCACACAGATCTGTCAGTAAGATATGATTTGAACCATCTCGCAAAGGCTGCAGATACTCCCATTTTCTCTAGCTTATGAAGAAGAATATCATGGTTCACACGATCAAAGGCGGCTTTAAAGTCAGTATACACAGCATCCACTTGCAGGCCAGCGTCCATCGAGCGAATACACAGGGAAGCAAACTGAGTTAAATTAGTTGCGACAGATCTTTTCGGGTAGAATCCATGCTGGTCACAAGAAATGTAATTCTTACAGGATGCGAAGAGTGCGTTTTTCACAACTATCTCAAATATTTTAGAGCAGGCACTTAACGACGTTATTCCGCGGTAATTGGCAATGTTGCATTTGTCCCCTTTTTTGTGAATTGGCGTGAGACTCGAGGTTTTCCATCTAGCAGGGAACGTTCCATATTGCAAAGAAAGATTAAACAGCTTGACTAAAGGCTCCACTAGTCCGTCCGAACAGTTTTTCACCAAGGTCGGCGGGATTCCGTCAGGTCCGGGACAAACAGAATGCTTTAATTTGCGAATAGCATCACGAACATGTTCAGCAGTAATCTCAAACATTCCAAAGTCAAAGCTATCTAACGGAGTGTCACGTAAAGCAGCATCGATGTGTTGCGGTGTGGCGATTCTAGGGGAGAACGCACTTTTAAAGTGCTCGGCAAAAAGCTCGCATTTGGAAGAGGCTGTATTGGCAGAACAGTGCACAAAATACATAGAGCTTGGCAATCCATCTTCTTTACGTTTTGAGCGGACAAAAGACCAAAACTTCCGAGGATTCCTACGCAAACTTGTTTGGGTACGATCTATATAGCGCCCATAAAGGAAGCGATTACATCGCTTATATTCGTTGCTAGCTAGCACGAATCGACGCCTCGACATGTTCGAGCGGTGTTGATTATATTTTCGGAAAGCAGCTCGTCTGTGACGCTTCAGTTTCTGCAGATGCCTATTACCCCAAGCCGGCTTAATTGGGGTTCGTTGAAGAAAGAGGGACATGTGCTTCAACAACTTGCCGTATCTCTGCGTTGAACATATCGACAACGTCGTCCAAATCCCGTTGTGAGTCTAAAAACTGCCAATCAATCGATGATAATGCTTCATTTAACACATTGTAGTCAACCCGTCGAAAATCAAACTTAGGGATTTCCTCAACTACCTCAAAGCATAATGGAACGATTTCGGACACGGAAATGTCAATTGCTGGATGTGCCGGGTCTATTGCAACGAGAGAGTCGGCTGCCTCCTCTACGCAGCAATTTGGCAGGGCTGGCTCGTTGGTAAGGATTAAATCAAGGATGCGGGAGTTCACATTCTCTACGCCATTCACTTGTACCAAACCATGGAAACAGAATGCATCATACAATGCACAACCAGATGTAGTCAACCGCGATCTGCTTGTGTCGATGTCAAGAGAGGAGCCGTTCTCCGATATAACCCATTGCAACTCCGGATGGTTATAATCCCCGAACTGGAGAGCTATATCATTAGGTTTTAAGAACGATAGCACGGAACCAATGGAATCAACATGTTGCTGAATGAGGTTTACATCGTCTCGACGATCAGGTGGCAAATACAACACCCCGATACTAGCAGATGATCTTTCGAATTTAATTTTTACCCAAAGCTGCTCAAGGGCATCGCTAACAGGCGCTGGATCAATGCAGCAACAATGCTTACGGGAGACGGCAATCAAAACACCTCCACCACGCGATTTCCGACTATTTAATCTGCTCCGGTCTGTCCTGAATACCGTGAATGAGCTTCCAAACAACTGCGTTAACAAAATGATATCATCAAGCCACGTCTCCGTTAGCACTATTACGTCATACTCCGAACCAACAGTAGCTAGAAAGAACGAATCGATCTTCGTGCGCAGGCCACGGACGTTCTGGTAGTAGATGCGTAACTTTCGTGTATTCAGGCGCCTTGTTTCACCAGTCGCTGTGCTGCTGGATGATAAGCGCTGAAGTAAGGTGTTCGGAACCAAAAGTAGACTGGAATCGGAGGGCCGATCAGGTCCTGTCTGGGGGTTAACGGAATTGTACTCGCCTGAATTTGCGTTCTGGAAGACCCTTTCCCCACACCCACACGTAGGACCGAGACGGCTGCAGGTCGCTGGCGGGAATGGCTCGACTACGGTGGGGGGATCGAGGGCTTCCATAATACAATCTTCGGTGCGTCTCGGCATTTGACTTACAAGCGATGATTGTTGAGAAGCGCCAGCTAACAATGGATATATGCTGGAAACAGAGGGCGAATCAGGTCTTGTCGGGTGATTAACAGATTCGTACTTGCCTGAGATTGCGATCTGGAAGACCCTTTCCCCACACCCACACGTAGGGCCGGGACGGCTGCAGGTCGCTGGCGGGAATGTCTCGACTACGGTGGGGGGATCGAGGGCTTCCATAATACAAGCTTCGGTGCGTCCCGGTGTTGGAATAGATGATTGCGTGCTCACTACGTCGTGTCGCCATTCGAATGATTCTGGTGGCTGGGTGTGAATTTGATTAGAAACGTCATTAGTGAGAGGCGAATCCGAAGATTCCGTGAAGCTTGGGGTTTGTCCTTGTGCTTGGAAAGAGGGTATGCAGTTCGACTTCCTTGCTGATAGACTGGAAACGAGAAGCATATCAGGGCACGCACGGTTCTGAAAAACAGTATACTTGCCTGCACGGGGTTTTTGGAAGACCACCTCACCGACACCATACACAGGCCCGGGACGGCTGCAGGTCGCTGGCAGGAGGGGCTCGACTGTGATGGGCAGGTTGGAGGCTTCCAAAAGGCTTGCGGCAGATGTGCGTCCCGGCGTTATCGAAGAAGTTGCATATGTTCCTATGAGCCCGTCATTGATGAATTCGTTGTTTCCATTGCTGAAGACAGAATATTGTCCGAAGTTTCCATCGACGATAGAGTAACCACTCTCGGTGCGTTTTTTGCTCGGTAATCCTCGAATTCACGATAACGAATGTTTTCTGGCCATGATTCACTGGAGAGGGCATTATCCTTCAGCTCGACCTTTATTCCTACTTTGAAGGACACAAACTGGAGCGAATCTAAATCTCTTCCCTTTGGCACCAATTTAACCACTTTAGGTTGCATGTTACTCAAATCGAGGCACTCAGATACAAGTGTGGCAATTTGGTTGTCTGTGGTTGTTGGATGGAAAGCAGATAAATGAATCCAGCACAGATCGTCAGTGGGGCGACCAGCAAGACGAACAGTTTTCATCGCGTTGACTTTTTTCGTTCCCATATTACTCGTAACGCTGGGAGCTGCAACCGAAATTCCATCCATACCTCTGCGGCGCTTTGGTGTATTTTTCATCGAATCAAGCCGGTTCCCATTGGCTCCAAGGTTGGGCCAACCGTTCGGGGTAGCAAAAGGAGTCGGAGTGTTATGCTTAGCGTCTACCTTTTCCGATAATATATTAAACGCAGTGTGCAGCTTCTCTATTTCTATTTGCATAGTTTGCATCGCTTTCGGCAGATCATCAGTTTTGTTGTCGAAGCCGGTCATCATAGTGCGAAAATGCGCATTAGTGAAAAGATTGGCACAGCCATTACACATCCAGAAAACATTGGTGCCGTTTATGCCTAGCTGCTCTCGGAGAGGCTCATCGACATTCACACAAACTGCATGGACGGTAGCACCACAATAACCCTGACATACAATTCGGTCAGAGTCGCACACTTTTTTCTGACAACGTAGGCACACCATGGTATATCACGTATCGACGCGATGAATAGCCAAACAAACAATAAACGAATTATCGACACGAAAGATGTCCGATGAGAAACGGTTTTCACTGATATCACAACACGAAATTTGCTTCAAGCGGAGATTAACCACTGCGAACTGCACTCTCCTCGAACAGTCAATATTATTTCGCGGGACAAAAAAACGGATAAAATAAGGAACGATAGCTCCAACGGCAAAAAATCAACAAATTATTGCGCTGCTAAGACACGACGATGTAAATACAATACAATCACAATCACAACCGTGCATCTACCGTGCAAATATGAGCGGTAAGTTTCTTCAGGAGGGAGAATGCAGTCGTTGGGTTTTTTTCTCCAAATGTTGTTATTGTTGTTGTAGTTGTTGACGTTATTAATGTTGTTTCTGTCCCTATGGTTATTGTTGTTAAAAGTATTTCTGTTACAGCTGTTATAGTTGTTCCTATAGTCACTAGATTCATAGTCTGGCGGATACAACGACGGGAGCCAATTTGAACTGTCACTTGGCGGAGCCAATCGAGCATATCTCGAGTAATTCATGTTCATGGCCTAAAAGCCATTTGTAAATAATGACTTTAAATATCGATTTCTCTGGAATCTTAAATCACTCTCGTGAAATAAAAGCAGCATTTGGTTGAAGAATGTTAGTTCTACCATATGGAGTAGTAGGATATAGTGGGATTCTCGTGATTCGTGAGAAATCAACGTTTAAAGTCATCGTTCAGAAATGGCTTTTAGGCCCTTAACATGAATTACTCGAGATATGCTCGATTGACTCCGCCAACTGACAGTTCAAATTGGCTCCCGTCGTTGTTTCCGCCAGACTATGAATCTAGTGACTATAGTTGTTCCTGGTGTTGAAGATGTTGTCACTATCAGGGCTGTTTTTGCATTGCCTTCTTCGACCGCGCCTGGTCTTACTCGTTGTTGCGTGTTGGCTCCAATCAGCTTTCCATTATTTCCATGATGTGTGTCTTCCGTTGATTCACCTCCATCCTGGTTCTGTAGTATGACGCGATGACGAAGTAAATAAACTTATATTCACATCATCGAGTTCATCAGCTAAGTTCGAAGAACGGCATGGGGGCGGGGTATTTAAATTGTTAAAATTATATTCCAACTGACAAATAGCCGACGTTAACGCTTTCAATTCATCTAATACATCAGTGCCAGGGTGTTGTATCTGATGCATTTTAATTGTGTGATTCTCAAAACTGGCTGCGATTTCTTGAATTGCACTGCCAAATAGTGTAATTTCATGTTAAATTTCAATTATCGATGCCTTCAGTGATTCCGATACACTTTGTTTTACTATATCCATTGTATCATCAAAAAGTGACGATACATTTAACAGCTGAACTTAGCCCATTTTTTATACCGTCGAGCTGTGCCTCAACATTGTCAAGAACGTGGAATACGCTGCCGTTCTGAAGTTTTTGGGTCGCACGATGATTCAGTTTGTTTACAAAAGCATATTCGCCCTAATCAAATGTTGGCGCTGACTTATACTTCAGTCAATAGATCATTGCACGGAAAGTATTAACCTCACTTTTTTGACAGTTCAAGGAGCTTGTTTACAAGGTGTTATAATTTGAACTTCTCTAACTAAATTTTTCATTGGCTTTTTCCGATTCTCTATGATTAGACTCAGGAAATTATGTAAAGATAAGCACTGCTGTCTGTTTTTCGGCTGTTTTACTTCAATCGTAAAAAATTTAGAGCACAAAATCTCAAACCGATCATACCGAAAATATTCTAAGTCCACGTAAACAAGCTTCCTGAACTGTCAAAACTGCATTGATGACGCCATCGTGCAATGATCTATTAACTTCTTTCGGGCACCTCTATTCATTGTTTACTCAGAGAAACCAAACAATCTAAAATTAAGTCATTTTCACTCATCTTGACAGCAAAGTAAAATCAGTCATAATTGAGTTATTTGCAAAGTATCCTATTTTGAGTATTCCGAAAAGACTCAATGCTGAGTGACTGTTCGTTAAAAACGAAGCGACAGTAAAATAATCCAAAATGGAGTTTTATTTTTTTATATATTTTTCGAAATTGTGCTTTAGTAAACTATTTTCACTTAATTCAATAAAAGAAAACTAAAAATTCTAACAAAATATGCACACATATTTCAATGTGTGCTATATTGAAATATTTTATGAAGACTAACTTGAAAAAAGGCGGGAAAAAAGTGTATGAAATAACGCATCTAAGGCTTTATCCAATTACGATAATCGGCGAACTATGCTGCGTTGTTTTGAAATTAGAAATATCTTCCCAACATAATGGGACCCGGTAGTGAACAGCATTTTTTGCTAGAATCAAAGATGCCAAGAGAAAGTATCGATAGGCCCCGCAGAGTTCGGCAGGTTTTGAAAATTAAATAGAATTAGTTTTGAAATTAAGCGTAGGGCTTTTGTTAGGTAGTATTTCGAAGCAAACGCACACACTGCTTTGACTGCTTGCAGATGTAGCCGTAGAAGAAAAAACACAATCAGCCTTCGCCTCCACCCGTTGGTGATCGAGCAGAGCAACAATTACGCTTGAACTCGAGTTTTACGCCTGATGCTCAAACTCATGTTTTGCACTTGAGCTAGAATCTGAGTGCAAACATGTCGCGTTCATCCGTTGCTCTCGTGTTTGATGTGCTCGATAAACATAAACACGAGAAGGAGAGCGCGTATTGGATGAACGCGCACCGATGAGAGCCAAGCTCAAGCTGAGCGCCGCTTGTGTTTTCGTGAAGACTGCCCTAAATCATGATGATGATGGTTACTTCTCATAGTAGCTTATCACCTTGAAATGGTATAGAAAAATGAGTTATGTATCACAATAGATCAAAACAATAATGGTCGCAGAGATAATACACCCAACAAAAAAAAATCACAAATAGTAAACATAACATGAACACCACACATTCTTAAATCAGAAACAACTACAAATGCTGTGAGAAACTGTATTAAAACAGAATAATAATTTGGATATAATATAAACGTATCTCGATTCGCCATTTTGAGAAGTTGATTAATTGCGTTATTTTTTCATTCAATTTGTGTACGATCGTTGAATTCTACTCAAAAATATTTGATTATTTGAATATAACACAAATGCGAATGAAAAATTCCTAAAATATCAGTGAATATAGTTTAGAGCGTTGACGATGATTTGTCACGGATTGGATTCAAGCCGATGTTGACCATTTATTTGTCAATTTATATAATCAACAAAAGATTAATAGTTTTTTAGTAACTCTTACTTTGTATATATTTGAGTTGATTTCCACCGAATTCGGCTCATGTTTGAGTAGATCGCAACAACTAACTCACATGGTTGTTGAGATCTACTCAAACATGAGTCGAACCCGTGATGGTGAGCAAGATAGCACCAAAATACAGCACGGCTCTAAAATGAAAATTAAGAAGTACAGACAAAGACAAAATACAGCTTACACAGGTTAATGCACTCCCGCTTCACTTTCTCCAATTTTTGAGAACAATTTCATGCTATCTCTTTTTCTCTCACGGAAGTGTTATTCAATTTTCATAAAAAGTGGATCTACTCAAAAATTGAGTTGATCCACTTTTTTACGAAAATTGAGTAACATGTCCGTGAGAGAAAAAGAGATAGCATACAATTGTACTCAATAATTGAGTAAAGTGAAGCGGGTGTGTGCGTCGTTGTTGGCAGTTGTAAATTGTTTGTTATGGTTTTTTGCGTTTTGTCATCATTTTATTTTACGCTAAATGTGACTTCAAAACTAGCCTAACTGAACTGAATACTACACCAGCACGAACACTTGAACCTGCCCTCTTCTCTTACGCTATGCTATCAGAGCAAAGTTCTAGTATGTGGCAATCAGATTTAGGTTCGGACCAAAGTGAATCGTCGTCAATATCTGATTTTGATTTTGATTCGTATCAATTTTATGACCAAGAAGCGGTTTGTTATTATTACTTGTTGATTTTTAAGTTTTTTTATTTTATTTTATTCTCTTTATAGGATGAACCAAAAGACGAACATGTCAACTCGGCCGAACTGTTGCATCAGAATTTGTTAATTACAAAGAATGAAGCTATGCTTATGCTACTGCACATCTTCATGCGACATAATTTAACCAATGTGGCACTTGAGGATTTGCTGAACTTGATTAATGTAATCGTGGGCTACAATTCACTATCAAGGACATTTTACTCGTTTTCAAAATATTTTGAGACTTCCGGCTTCACTCGTCACTACATATGCAAATCATGTGGGCCGTATCTTGGAAAATTCGATACAAAACCGTGTCAAAACTGCAACAGCGTCAAAACAGAGTATTTTGTATCATTTGACATCATATCAGCTTTAAGCGGAATTTTGCAAAGAAACTGGAGGCACATTACTGATTACGTGCTGACTACATCAAGCCGTTTCATTAATGATATTACACACTCAGATTATTTTACGAAAATCTGTAAGGTTTTACCGAATTCTCAACAGCTGAACGTTCGGTAATCCGATTTTACGGATTTCGGCAAAATTTTACTGAAATCCGGTAACTTTTTTACAGATATCTGTAAAATTTCACCGAAATCCGTAAAATCGGATTACCGAACGTTCAGCTGTTGAGAATTCGGTAAAACTTTACAGATTTCTGTAAAAAAATTTAAGTGTGTAGGCAAGGTCGAGTAATGCAAAGTATGTTGCAAGACAACAGGATTTTCGTATCTTTCAATACCGATGGTGTGGCAGTTTTTAATCCGAATATTAAGAAGTGGGCGGTAGATCATTAATCGTAATAATAATAGGCCATAAACTATAATTATAAAGATTAATGATCTACCGCCCACTCTAAGGTTTCTACGTCGGAATACCATAATTGCAGGGTTATGGCTTGGTGACCCTGATTTGGAAGTTTTCATGAAACCATTCTTGACTCAGTTACGGAAAATAGCCTACAAAGGATTTGAATTGTTTGAAGGTGTGGTATGTAAAGTATTAACCATTGCATGTTGTGTGGACAGCGTTGCACGCTGCAAATTACAACAAATCAAACAATTTAATGGGTATGAAGCCTGTAGTTTTTGTTAGCATCCAGGTAGCTTAACAGAAACTAAACAGATTCGATACAGTTTCATACAGAATATGCAATAACGAAACTACCAGGAGACCATAAACGCTATGGACCTTTCCTCTAAACATGGCTGTCCTTTTAGGTGTTTGTAAACAACTTAGCAACTTGTGGTTTGATGGATATGGCCATGATTGGTATATAAATAGACATACACTGATAGGCAAAAGAAAGTGCCCACCTCATCGTTTTATCAACTTCTCTTATCTTGGTTCAAATTAATGTAAACACACTGTATTGTTTTTTATTATCTTATTTTTTATATTCTTCTTAAGTTTCACTTATGGAATACTGCAAAAAAAAGTAGTTTTACTTAAAGAAAAAAAAAAATCAATTTGTGTTGAAATAAAAACAGTGACAAAATAGAGTGCCCACTTCATTTAGGCTACAGAAAACATAAATTAAAGTAAAATAAAAGCATTTCAATAATTGATGTGTCCTCCTTTGGCCTTCAGGACCTCCTGCAGGCGCTTCGACATGCTCTCGACCAGGTTCTTTTGGATCTAGCTCTTCCCAGGCGCGCTCCAGGGCTTCAAAATAGTAATTTTTATTGGTAACACCAGTTTTGTAAACCCTGGCATCGAGAATCGCCCACAAATTCTCGATGAGATTGAGGTCCGGGCTTTGTGGAGGCCATTCCAGCGGTTTGATCCGACAAGACCGGAAGAAAGACTTGGTCTTGTTGGCAGTATGCTTCGGGTCGTTGTCCTGCTGGAATACGAACTTCTCTTCAAGGCCCATCTGGATCAGCGAAACCTCCAGATTTTCTCGCAGGATGTTGATGTAAGAATCTGCCGTCATTATCCCGTCGATTTTCACAATGCTTCCCACTCCACCCCACGAAAAACACCCCCAGACCATCACATTTCCTCCTCCATGCTTCATCGTGCCTTGGATGTGGCGCTCCTGAAGCTCCTCTCCCGATCTGCACCAAACACGAACCCGAAAGGATAGGCAAAATAAAGGGCCCACCTCTTCGTTTTTTCAATTTATCTCATTTACTTGGTTCAAATCAAAGTAAGCACAGTGTAGTTTTTTTCTTATTTAATTTTTTATATTTTTTTAAGTTTCACTTATGGAATACTGAAAGAAAAGGAGTTTTAATTAAAGAAAAAATAAATCAATTGGTGTTGAAATAAAAACAGTGACAAAATAAAGTGCCCACTTCAAAAGTCGATATGTTTTCGATAAGTTTCCATTGGAAGACCCCTCGATTGTTTATGTTTTGATATTTTGACATGTTTTGAAGCAAAAGGCCAAACCTGGTGCATTTGAATACGTGATCGCATTTGATTCAATTGAAAAAATGGAGAACGCAGTGCTTTCGAAAGCAATTCCCTTGTGTATCCGAAAATTGGTCGTTCGTGATGTGCAAAACGGTGAATCGCACCGGGCTGTCGCTAAGAAGTGCAGTATCAGTAAGGCAGCGGTTGGCAAAATTCTTCTGAAGCTTAAAACGTTTGGATCAGTGGTGGATCGCCCTGGCAAAGTCAGGAAGCGGAAAACGGATGCGAGAACGGACACCAAGATCATGCGCGAAGTCAAGATGAACCTGAAGATAACTGTCCGCGAGATCCAGGAAACCCTTCAGTTATCAGTTTCCGGTCGAACTGTTCGTCGCCGTCTCGTAGCACAGGGGTTGAATAGCAAACTTGCCCGGAAGCGCCCATTTATCAGCAAGGCAAACAAAGCCAAACGGCTTAAGTTTGCTAAGGAGCATGCTGATAAGCCCCTAGAGTTCTGGAAAACGGTTCTCTGGACGGACGAATCAAAATTCGAGCTGTTTAACCGAAAGCGACGGGTTCGTGTTTGGTGCAGATCGGGAGAGGAGCTTCAGGAGCGCCACATCCAAGGCACGATGAAGCATGGAGGAGGAAATGTGATGGTCTGGGGGTGTTTTTCGTGGGGTGGAGTGGGAAGCATTGTGAAAATCGACGGGATAATGACGGCAGATTCTTACATCAACATCCTGCGAGAAAATCTGGAGGTTTCGCTGATCCAGATGGGCCTTGAAGAGAAGTTCGTATTCCAGCAGGACAACGACCCGAAGCATACTGCCAACAAGACAAAGTCTTTCTTCCGGTCTTGTCGGATCAAACCGCTGGAATGGCCTCTTACTGGTTTACTGGTGTTACCAATAAAAATTACTATTTTGAAGCCCTGGAGCGCGCCTGGGAAGAGCTAGATCCACAGCACCAAAAGCACCTGGTCGAGAGCATGTCGAAGCGCCTGCATGAGGTCCTGAAGGCCAAAGGAGGACACATCAATTATTGAAATGCTTTTATTTTACTTTAATTTATGTTTTCTGTAGCCTAAATGAAGTGGGCACTCTATTTTGTCACTGTTTTTATTTCAACACAAATTGATTTTTTTTTCTTTAAGTTAAACTCCTTTTTTTGCAGTATTCCATAAGTGAAACTTAAAAAAAATATAAAAAATAAGATAATAAAAAAATACAGTGTGTTTAATGTAATTTGAACCAAGTAAATGAGAGAAATTGAAAAAATGATGATGTGGGCACTTTATTTTGCCTATCAGTGTATACTAGTCATTTGGAGAAACACATAAATCGATTGCATATAACTTAGATCGCGAGATCCTAATACATCTCTTATAGGAACTTAAGGTTGTCTTCCTTAGGCCTCTAGGCTACCCAGACAACCAAAATGCACGTATATTGCAAGTTGTTTCTATGATATAGAGCATTTCTCTGCCAAATGAGCAAATGACTGAACTCGACCCTCTCCGATTTGGATGAAACTTTGCACATGTCTTCGGAATTGGTGACGATGGATTTTCCGCCGGTTAAGGGAATTTTATGACACAAGACAAATTTTTCAAAAAAGCGTATGTGTTTTGTCATGCGTATTTTTCAAAAAATCATAACTCGAAAACCATTGATTGTAATAAAATTGCGACTGAGAAGAAATTGTAGTTAAATAATTTGACTTTATGAAAAAAATACGTACACTGTAAAAAAAATTTTTTTCTTCAAAATAAATCAAAAATTAAACTTAAAAATCAATTAGCAAATCTGTCCAACGTACGATTTTTATAATTTTTTTTTCAAAAAGGCTTTGAGTCATAAAAAGAAGAAAAAAAGTTGTTCTACGATGAATCAACTTAAGATAAAAAAGTTCTTAAGAGTAAGAAAAATTCAAGTTTTTTCCAATTTGTTGTTTTTGCATAAATAACCATATTTTAATAATATTATACGATTCTTCTAGTAATTTTAAACAAAAATGCTCTTGGTGAGCAACATTCTAAATGTATCCGTTTTCGAGATGATTTGAAAGCAATGTCGCAAAAATGGCTTTTTCCATGAAAATATTCCTTTTTCAAATGTTAGTCGTGATTGTCCATCTGCAAAAGTATTTTTTTCAAATTGTACATAACATTTTCTACAATATACCTTTTATTACCTAGAATACTAGACAAACTGATTCCTGATATTTACAGTAGTAAAACGACAAAATTTGCTGCTTTTACTTACAGTATATTATGAAAACCTAACCCGAAACAAAAATAATTAGTATTCATGTTAGTGTACAAGCGTTTTTTGTTCAGGTAGAAACATACTGTATTTAATTAGTTAAACTGTTTATACCAGTAAGAATACAATTGTTACGCCTTTTATACCTATTCATGCATTCCCTTTGGTGTAGACAGAAAATATAATTTACATGCATACCCCTCCACATACCAATATTTCAAAAAAGTACCTAAAGTGCGTACCTAGTATTGCTGGTTGCAGTTGTGATTGGACTCTAGAAGAGCTTTTTGCGCATTTTAAAGTGTGATAAAAGTGCACGTTTACGTCAAATCGTTTTGTTGTCTTCGGTACACTTATCCTTTATGCTGAAAGGTATAAGTTCACTGAAGACATGAAACGATTTGACTGAAACGTGCACTTTTATCACACTTTTTCTGTTTTTGTCGGAGTCCATTTTTAACTGCAATCAGCAATACGTATAAAAAGGATTACCTTACAAAGTCATGACATCAGTTTAACAGTGTCTTTCATAAGTGGCGTAAAGTGTAAAACGATTTCAAATGGAACTCGAAACAAAGCATTGTTGTAAACCTTTTCGTGAAATCGGGAGACGGTGTTCGCCTAAACTTACACTCACTAGCAAAAAAAAGCCGAGCAATATTTTGCTTCTAAAATACGCGTTGTTCAACCTTCTGTAACTTTGTCAATTATCAATATATTTGGCTGAAATTTTGACATCAGTATAACTAATGTATACACCTTATGTGACCAAAATTTTATGTTGATGAAGTTTATAATTTTGAAGTTATCATAACATATGTGAAAAAAGTCATTTTTGACATAACAATTTCAAAAATCCCTATTTCTGTGAAAAATTTAGGTAGGATATTAAAAATTTCTCCATGGCTTGAAACAGTACAGAAATTAATGTGGACAAAATTTGAACTGTTTTCATCAAGTGATTTGGACTACAGCTGGCGTCAAAGTTGACGCTCCAACATGAGTATTTCTTGCTTTCACCCGATATTTACCATGCTGAACTATCGGAGCAGAAACAAAGCTGAGGTGAATTCATCTTATTAATTCGATCCAAACCTGTTTGATGACAACGCCTCGGCTTTGTTTTTGCACCGATAATTATAGTGTTGTCAAAATTTCAGCCAAATATGTTGATAATTGACAAAGTTACAGAAGGTTGAACAACGCGTATTTTGGAAGCAAAATTTTGTTCGGCTTCTTTTTTGCTACTGAGTGTACAAATTTAACTGACAAGTTAACTGAAAAACTTTTATCCATGCAGTGTACGGTCATTTGGACACGTCATTAAGAATTTGTGATTCATGTCGGTTATATTCGTATCGTCGTAATCCTGTCGAAAGAGTGGAGCAACCAGAAAACGGTGGACATGACGAAGCACCAACCACATCACGGAACGATTTGGAGGAAATACCATCGGCAGCTTCAATTACCTCGGCATCTTCTCAGGACAGTGACCTACCGGATTTTTCCAGGATACACAACATTGAGTTATTCAATAATGGAATTGCAGGAATAAATGTGTCTCCGATATCCATTAGAGAATTTAAAAACGATAAATACCGTCGGCAAAAATTTGCCGAAATTGTAGCAGGTATCAGGAAATATCTATTCCGCTTACCACCACAAGAAGAAGTCGAAGAGTTAGCTACATTGAAAACAAAGGTTGTGGAATATGATGAAATTATTTCCAAATTGAAAGAAAAATTCATAGAACCAGATTGTTCGAGAATAGATAAAATACGTATATTAACAGTTTTGCCTAATTCGTGGACGATTCAGCAGATAACGAGCAAATTTGAAACAAACAAATACCTTGCATTACAAGCAAAAGAATTGGCAGCCGAAAATGGAGTATTGGCTACCCCCAACGACAGATCGGGGAATCGTTTGAATCCGGATATAAAGAATCAAGTGATACAATTTTTTGACGAGGACGACATCAGTAGAGCCATGCCGGAACAAAGAGATTATGTCTCTGTAAACACTAATGGTAAGCGTCAACAAATTCAAAAACGGTTATTACTTTCATCACTTAGAGAAACTTTCACTCGATTTAAAGAAGTCAGTGAACATAAAATTGGATTTAGTACTTTTGCAGCATTACGATCAAAACATTGTAAATTGCTAAATGCTTCAGGTTCTCACAACGTTTGTGTTTGCTCAATTCACGAAAATATTGATGTAATGCTTCACAGTTTAAACAAATATTCATTCAACACTGATTGTAATCAACATTTTGAGAAGTTATTGTGTAATTCATCATCAATATCAAAATATTGTTACCTCCGTGAATACTAAAATTGTCCCACGCTGTCAGAATTTGAGATAAGATTTTTAAAAGAACTTGAGAAACATAACTTGTCTGAGATATCGTTCAAACAATGGATTACAACTGATAGATGTAATGAAGAAACGCTATTTAAACCTGTCGATGAATTTGTCGAATATTTTAGCGAGAAATTAGAAAAACTATTAACTCATGATTATATAAAAACAAAGCAATCTAAATTTTAAAAAAATATAAAATCTTCATTAAAAGAAGCAGAAGTAGTTATTATTTGCGATTTTGCAGAGAATTATTCATTTGTACTTCAGGATGCTGTTCAAAGTCATCATTGGAACAATGATCAGGCTACAATTCATCCGTTTGTTATTTATTATATGGAGTCAGGAATGCTTAAAAATCTAAGTTTTGTTGTAATATCAGAAGTTCTAACACATGATACAATTGCGGTACAAGTATTAATTTCTAAATTAATAACGTATTTAAATCAACTAATGAATATAAAAAAGGCCATTTTTATGTCTGATGGGGCTGCTTCCCAATACAAAAATAGAAAATTTTTTGCAAGCCTTTGCAAGTTTGAAGAGAAATACAACATTGATTCTGAGTGGCATTTTTTCGCAACTTCACATGGAAAGGGACCATGTGATGCAATTGGCGGCACATTAAAACGAATGGCAACAAGAGCAAGCTTGGCCAAACAACATAAACATCCAATAACAAGTGCGAAAACTTTGTATGATTGGGCTATTAAGAGAAATTAAGAAAATTTCACAAAAATATCATTTTGCTATGTTTCACAAGAAGAATATGAAGAGGGAGCTGCAGAATAGGGTGGTAGTTATCAGCAAACAAAAATGATTCCTGGTACACAGAAATATCACTCCTTCATTCCAGTTGCAGATAACAAAATCGCTGCGAAAATATTTTCAACTGACCAAATACTGAGTTTTCATAATATTTATAGGAATGTTAGGAAATAGTGTATGTAAAAATGTAAATACAATTTTTTTTTAAAATAGTAGAAAAAATATATAAATCATGTATGAACAAAAAAAAGCTCAAAATTTTTATTTGGTAATTAAGATTTGTTAATTTCGTTAATTAAGAAGATGTTCAATCTTCTTGGTGTCTAAGGGATAGCTGTTGAAAATTTTATGTACAATTTGAAAAAAAATACTTTCGAAGATGGACAATCACGACTAACTTATGAAAATAGGGATATTTTCATGGAAAAAGTCATTTTTTCGACATTACTTTCAAATTATCTCGAAAACTGGTACATATAGAATGTTGCTCACCAAGAGCATTCATGTTTAAAATCACTAGAAGAATCGTATAATATTATTAAAATATGGTTATTTATGCAAAAACAACAAATTGGAAAAAACTTGAATTTTTCTAACTTCTAAGAACTTTTTTATCTTAAGTTGCTTCATCGTAGAACAACTTCGTTTCTTTTTATGAATTAATTTTTGATTTATTTTGAAGAAAAAAAATTTTTTTTTTTACAGTGTACATATTTTTTTCATAAAGTCAAAATAATTAACTACAACTTCTTCTCAGAAGCAAATTTTTTACAACCAACGGTTTTCGAGTTATGATTTTTTTAAAAATACGCATGACAAAACACATTCGCCCTTTTGAAAAAAATGTCTAGAGTCAAAAAATTCCCTTAACCCGCGGAAAATCCATCATCACCAATTCCAAAGACATGTGCAAAGTTTCATCCAAATCGGAGAGGGTCGTGCAAGATTTTGACTTTTTCCGGCTGATTTCAACTGGAAACGCTCTATACAAACATATATGTAAGTAAACAAATCGTATAGAATGCAAAAATATGGCTTATACATGCAAAATTGGAGGCTATTTACGAGGGGCAGATCACTACATATTTAACTGAATCGAAAATGTATGCATTTGGAACAAATGCATTGAAAAGTACATAAGTGCATTCAATGCGCTAAAAACTGCACAAATAAATCAAATGCGCTCAAAAATGTGCAATTAATGCGTACTAAAGTGCATCAATGCGTTGAAAAATGTTCGAAAAATGCCTAAATGCACTTCTTAATACGTGAAGCTGAATCGAAAATGCATAAGTGATTCGCCCCTCGGCTATATACTATGTAATAACAAATTCGATTTAGAAGGGTTAGCGATGTATATCCAATTTAGTTTGTGACGCAGTACGATGAATAAATGACAAATCGTATAGAAGTCGAAAATTTGCACTCTTTACGATTTAACTTGAACATAATACGATAAAGGCCACAATTAATTGCGATTTCGACTAAAAATATAGGAATATACGATACTATTTGAACATTGTTGTACGACTTGTTTCAGCCAAATATATTGATAATTGACAAAGTTACAGAAGGTTGAACAACGCGTATTTTAGAAGCAAAATATTGCTCGGCTTTTTTTTGCTAGTGAGTGTAAGTTTAGGCGAACACCGTCTCCCGATTTCACGAAAAGGTTTACAACAATGCTTTGTTTCGAGTTCCATTTGAAATCGTTTTACACTTTACGCCACTTATGAAAGACACTGTTAAACTGATGTCATGACTTTGTAAGGTAATCCTTTTTATACGTACTAGGTACGCACTTTAGGTACTTTTTTGAAATATTGGTATGTGGAGGGGTATGCATGTAAATTATATTTTCTGTCTACACCAAAGGGAATGCATGAATAGGTATAAAAGGCGTAACAATTGTATTCTTACTGGTATAAACAGTTTAACTAATTAAATACAGTATGTTTCTACCTGAACAAAAAACGCTTGTACACTAACATGAATACTAATTATTTTTGTTTCGGGTTAGGTTTTCATAATATACTGTAAGTAAAAGCAGCAAATTTTGTCGTTTTACTACTGTAAATATCAGGAATCAGTTTGTCTAGTATTCTAGGTAATAAAAGGTATATTGTAGAAAATTTTATGTACAATTTGAAAAAAAATACTTTCGAAGATGGACAATCACGACTAACTTATGAAAATAGGGATATTTTCATGGAAAAAGCCATTTTTTCGACATTACTTTCAAATTATCTCGAAAACTGGTACATATAGAATGTTGCTCACCAAGAGCATTTATGTTTAAAATCACTAGAAGAATCGTATAATATTATTAAAATATGGTTATTTATGCAAAAACAACAAATTGGAAAAAACTTGAATTTTTCTTACTCTTAAGAACTTTTTTATCTTAAGTTGCTTCATCGTAAAACAACTTCGTTTCTTTTTATGAATTAATTTTTGATTTATTTTGAAGAAATTTTTTTTTTTTTTACAGTGTACATATTTTTTTCATAAAGTCAAATTAATTAACTACAACTTCTTCTCAGAAGCAAATTTTTTACAACCAACGGTTTTCGAGTTATGATTTTTTGAAAAATACGCATGACAAAACACATCCGCCCTTTTGAAAAAAATGTCTTGAGTCAAAAAATTCCCTTAACCCGCGGAAAATCCATCATCACCAATTCCAAAGACATTCCACTTCGTTCAGCGAAAGGAAAAAGTTCGTTCGATCCAGCGCTCCGTTATTTGGGAAGATTTATTCGAGTGCGATCCTTCGAAACTATTAGTTCTTTTTCTCAAAATTGATCCACTCCAGTAGATAGAGTGAAAAAAGAGTTTTTTTCTAAGTAGTTCTAGTGGTTTTGCAGTGCAATTAGAAAATCAATTAGTGCTAGCTGGCGAATTATCATCCCGCTTATTTTCGCTTCATCTCCGCGTGGTGACGCTAACCAGCGATACACCACTACATCGCCAACGGTCATCCGACAGCGTTGAGCGAGTGCACCCGAAGGCGATCGCTTCAGCGCACCGCTTCCCGCTCCCCGCATAGAAGTGCGACGTTCACGCATACGGTGCGTCAGCAGCAGCAGCAGCAGCAGCAGATCAGTAATATTAGTTAAGTTTTTTTCCCTTGTCCCTCATTCCACTAGAGTTTAGCTTTAATTTGTGTGTTCTTTGTTTGTATTTGTGTGTGTGATTTAAATTGTTGGCTAGTAAGGCAAATCGTGCATGTGGAAGAGGTTTCTTCGACATGGACGGTTTGGCTGAAAAAGTGCCTTTGCCACCCGATGATGGGGTGGCACAAACAAATTTCCGACCGCGATCGTATCCAATCGACTCGGTCGGTCCATGGGTTGTCTACTTTCAGCCCAAAATGAAACCTTTGAATGTGTACCAAATCACTAGTGATTTGACGAAGCGATTCTCAGCCGTGACTGAGATCACGAAAGTTAAATTTAATAAACTCCGCGTTGTCGTCTCTAACCTGAAGCAGGCTAATGAGATTGCTGCTTCCCAGCATTTTACACTCGAATATCGAGTTTATATTCCAGCTCGTGATGTGGAGATTGTAGGAGTGGTCACAGAGGCGAGTCTGTGCCCTGAAATTTTGAAGAAGCGGGCGGTTGGCCGATTCAAGAACCCTCTGCTCCCCCCAGTTCAGATACTGGAAGTGAGAATATTAGTGAAAATATCGCACAGCGAGGGTAACAAAAAAGTTACCCCCACAGACTCGTTTAGGGTAACCTTTTCTGGCTCTGCCCTCCCTAACTTTTTAGAACTGGACAAACTTCGGCTACCTGTGCGGTTGTTTGTACCCCGAGTAATGATTTGTCAAAACTGCCAGCAGATGGGGCATACGGCCTCCCATTGCGGCAAAAAGGCGCGCTGCTCAACTTGCGGGGAGAAACATGAGGCTGGTCCCTGTGCAGATAATACACTAAAATGCGTTTTCTGCAAGGGAACTCCTCCTCATGCTCTTTCGTCGTGCCCGGCGTATAAACAACGCGGAGAAAAATTGGAACGTTCTCTGAAACAACGTTCAAGGCAATCTTTTGCAGAAATGCTTAAGAAAGCTTCGCCACCCGATACCAATACAAATCCTTTCGCTCCTCTTTCAGATGACGAGTCTGATTCGGATTTGGTTGAAGAGGGGACATCCTTTAGTTTTCCGGGAGGTGCTCCACGGAAGCGAAGACGCATCCGAGCAGGGAAAGCAGCTGAACAGAAGCCCCAAATCAACATGCCCAATCCAAAGAGCAGTGTAAAGAAGGATAATCCGAATCCTCCTGGTTTTCGTAGTGCCAACTACACACAGGATTTCCCATCTCTCCCGGGGACATCTAAATCCCCTGATGCCCCGATTTTAAGAACAGAAGCCCCCCCTTCATCTGGGCTGTTCTCGTTCGATGATATTGTGGAAGGTATTTTCAAGTACCTCGAAATGTCTGACCCTCTTAAAAGCATTGTTATGGCAATGCTTCCCACTGTGAAAACTTTTTTGAAGAAATTAACATTAAAGTGGCCCCTCATTGCAGCTATCATTTCCTTCGATGGATAATTTGCCAAAAGAGGTCGGGGATTTGATCACTGTTCTGCACTGTTTTGCTCTTTGTGAAACATGGCTTTCGCCCGAAATCGATCTTCCGATTCACGATTTCAACATTATTCGTCTTGATCGTGAGGATTCACGTGGAGGAGGAGTACTTTTGGGGATCAGAAAGTGCTACTCCTTCTATAGAGTGAATTTTCCTCCAATTCCAGGTATTGAAGTTGTCGCATGTCAGACTGTTATTAAAAATAAAAGCCTTTGCATTGCTTCTGTGTACATTCCTCCTAGAGCACCAATTAACCGAAAACAACTCTCAGATATTTGTTCGGTTCTGCCTGCTCCGCGGTTGGTCATGGGAGATTTTAACTCTCACGGTACAGGCTGGGGAGAACTGTACGATGACAACCGTTCTTCTTTGATATATGACCTCTGTGACAACTTCAATATGACAGTTCTCAACAATGGAGAAGTTACACGCTTGGCTGGTCCATCCTCACTTGGCAGTAGGTTAGACCTTACACTTTGCTCGAATTCATTATCGTTGGACTGCACTTGGAATGTGATCCAGGATCCCCACGGTAGTGATCATTTGCCTATAAAAATTTCGGTTGCCACCGGGCTCACCACGCCGGAATCCATCAACGTCACGTATGATCTAACTCGTAATATCGATTGTACAAGGTTCAAGACAGCAGTAGATGAAGCCGTAACAACGGTAGAAGGGCTTCCACCGCTGGAGGAATATAACTTCCTCTCCAACCTGATTTTGGAAAGCGCGCTTGAAGCTCAAACTCGACCAGTTCCAGGAACGTCATTTCGCAGGAAACCTCCTTCCCCATGGTGGGATCAGCAATGCACCGAGGTTTACCGCAAAAAGTCTGACGCGTTCAAAGTTTTTCGTAGACGTGGAATACCTGAGCACTTTGAAAGGTACACGGCTCTCGAACGAGAATTTAAGAGCCTCATCAAGGCCAAGAAACGCGGTTACTGGCGACAATTCGTGGACGGGTTATCGCGCGAAACGTCGATGAGTACTCTTTGGAACACGGCGCGAAGGTTGCGTAACCGAACTACGAACAACGAGAGCGAAGAGTACTCGGACCAATGGATCCTTAAATTTGCTCGAAAAGTTTGTCCAGATTCGGTGCCGGCACGGATAATTCCTCGCGAAAACACGAATTCGATAGATGAGATTAGCCAACCCTTTTCAATGGTAGAACTCTCTCTCGCACTCCTTTCGTGTGGCAATACGGCTCCAGGAGCTGATAGGATCGAGTTCAACTTGCTTAAGAACCTCCCAGACGTCGCTAAGAGGCGCATGTTGAACTTGTTTAATCAGTTTCTAGAACGCAACATTGTACCGGATGATTGGAGACAGGTGAGAGTTATTGCCATTCAAAAACCTGGTAAGCCCGCGTCTGACCACAACTCCTATCGACCCATCGCGATGTTATCCTGTATTCGAAAGTTGTTGGAGAAAATGATCCTTTTCCGTCTGGACAAATGGGTTGAGACGAACAACCTGCTTTCAGATACTCAATATGGTTTCCGTAGGGGTAAGGGAACGAACGACTGTCTCGCGTTGCTTTCCACAGATATTCAGTTAGCTTTTGCTAAAAAAGAGCAAATGGCTTCTGTATTCTTGGACATAAAGGGGGCTTTTGATTCAGTATCTGTTGAAGTTCTTTCAGATAAACTCCACGCTTGTGGCTTTTCACCATTAATGAATAATTTTTTGTACAATTTGCTGTCAGAGAAACATATGAGTTTCTCTCATGGAACCTCTACAGCTTTTCGATTTAGCTACATGGGTCTCCCCCAGGGATCCTGTTTAAGCCCCCTTTTGTATAATTTTTATGTCAAAGACATTGACAGTTGTCTGAATGACAACTGTACGTTAATACAACTTGCAGATGACGGTGTAGTGTCTGTCACGGGACCCAATGGGGTCGATCTGCAAGGACCCTTACAGGATACCTTGGACAATTTGTCTACTTGGGCTCTAGAGCTAGGTATCGAATTCTCTATGGAGAAAACTGAGTTGGTAGTATTTTCTAGGAAGCATAACCCTGCACAACCGAAGCTTCGAATTCGGGGTACACCGGTAACTCATTCGATGTCCTTTAAATATCTTGGGGTCTGGTTCGATTCAA
This sequence comes from Aedes japonicus, assembly GCA_034211315.2. Taxonomy (NCBI): domain Eukaryota; kingdom Metazoa; phylum Arthropoda; class Insecta; order Diptera; family Culicidae; genus Aedes; species Aedes japonicus. The sequence continues at coordinate 52,277 of JASCZW010007250.1, forward strand.
AGTGCACCTGGAGATCCCATATTGAGTATCTGAAGCGAAAGTGCCAGCCAAGGATCAACTTTCTCTGCACAATTACCGGGACCTGGTGGGGAGCGCATCCGGAAGATCTTCTAACGTTGTACCGGACAACGATTTTGTCGGTTATGGAATACGGTAGTCAGCGGCTCGGTCGCACATCATCAAACTGGAACGTATTCAGTATAGGTGTCTTCGTATCGCGTTAGGTTGCATGCACTCGACTCATACCATGAGTCTTGAAGTGCTGGCTGGCATGTTGCCCCTCTCGGATCGGTTTTCAGAATTATCTCTCCGACTCCTCACCAGGTGTGAGGTTATGAACCCTCAGGTAATCGAAACTTCTGAGAAGCTCCTTGAGTTGAACCCTCAAACTCGCTTCATGACGTTGTACCATTTGTACATAACACAGGATGTCAGCCCTTCGCTGAATATTCCCAATCATGTTTGCTTCTTCGATTTCGAAAATTCGGTTCATTTTGATTTATCCATGAAACAGGAGCTTCGTGGAATCCCAGAGCATCATCGTCCTATGATTGCTCCGGTGAGATTTGCTGCAAAGTTTGGACCAGTTGATTCCAACAAAATGTTTTTCACTGACGGATCTTTGATAGAGGATTCCGCTGGCTTTGGTGTATACAATGAAAATTATAGCGTCGCTCGTAAACTTCAAGCACCTTGTTCTGTTTTTGTCGCAGAATTGGCAGCAATTCATTTTTCCTTAGAAACTATTGCCTCACTTACACCGGATCAATACTTCATTTTCACGGATAGTCTTAGTTCTATAGAGGCTATTCGCTCCTTGAGGCCGGTAAAGCACACCTCTTATTTTCTTATGAAAATACGAGGTCTTCTTAGTGCTTTATCTTCACGTTCTTTTATTATCATCTTTGTTTGGGTCCCCTCTCATTGTTCGATTCCTGACAATGAGAAAGCGGACTCGCTTGCAAGGGTGGGCGCTATGGAAGGCGATATTTATGACCGACAAATCGCCTTCAACGAATTTTTTGCTATTTTTCGTCAAATATCACTCGATAACTGGCAGTATAAATGGAATAAAGGAGATTTGGGGCGATGGCTACATTCTATCACTCCTAAGGTGTCTAAGAAATGTTGGTTCAGGGGATTGGATGTGGGTCGAGACTTCATTCGTGTGATGTCTCGCCTCATGTCCAATCATTATTCTTTAAATGCTCATTTGTTCCGTGTTGGGCTGGGAGACAGCAATCTCTGTGAATGCGGACAAGGTTACCAGGACGCAGATCACGTTATTTGGTTTTGTACTGAGCATCGTGGAGTCAGATCTGAGCTTTATAATTCCCTTCGGGCTCGAGGTAGACAACCCAATGTACCGATTCGTGACATTTTGGCTGGTCGCAATCTGGAGTTTATGAAACTCATTTATGTGTTTTTGACTAACATTAGCCTTAGATTGTAGTTTGATTAACTTACTTGTTTAGGTTAAATTTGTGAGGAATGCGTACGCCAGTGTGTGATTGCGTTTGTGTGTAAGAGTGTGGTTGTGTGTGTGTGTGTGTGTGTGTGTGTGAGTGAGAGATTTTTTTTTTTTTATTAATTAAAAAAGTTCAATTAAAAAATTGTAATTTGAAGTTCTAGATATAAGAAAACCATTGTTCCTTATGCTTTGTTCAAAATTTCCACCCCAATTTTCCCATCTATAAAATTGTAATTCCTATTAACCTCGAGACGGCCGCGAGTAATCGGTTCCACCCCTTAACCTTAGTTCTAAGATAACTGATGTATATAAACATGAAAACTTGGCTCTGTAAAGTTGATTCGATTGAGCCTGTACAAATAAATGAATTCATAAAAAAAAAAATTCCAAAGACATGTGCAAAGTTTCATCCAAATCGGAGAGGGTCGTGCAAGATTTTGACTTTTTCCGGCTGATTTCAACTGGAAACGCTCTATACAAACATATATGTAAGTAAACAAATCGTATAGAATGCAAAAATATGGCTTATACATGCAAAATTGGAGGCTATTTACGAGGGGCAGATCACTACATATTTAACTGAATCGAAAATGTATGCATTTGGAACAAATGCATTGAAAAGTACATAAGTGCATTCAATGCGCTAAAAACTGCACAAATAAATCAAATGCGCTCAAAAATGTGCAATTAATGCGTACTAAAGTGCATCAATGCGTTGAAAAATGTTCGAAAAATGCCTAAATGCACTTCTTAATACGTGAAGCTGAATCGAAAATGCATAAGTGATTCGCCCCTCGGCTATATACTATGTAATAACAAATTCGATTTAGAAGGGTTAGCGATGTATATCCAATTTAGTTTGTGACGCAGTACGATGAATAAATGACAAATCGTATAGAAGTCGAAAATTTGCACTCTTTACGATTTAACTTGAACATAATACGATAAAGGCCACAATTAATTGCGATTTCGACTAAAAATATAGGAATATACGATACTATTTGAACATTGTTGTACGACTTGTGGTTGTCTGGGTATTCAAGAGTTGCGTTCTGGCGGCGTCATTATTCGTGCATCGCCAAACTGCATGATCGATGTCATCATCTCGGCCATCACAACCGTTTCTACTAGACCTGTGCGCCGATCTATTTTGAATCAGCGTCGGCGTATATGGTATTTTCAAGCGGCGCAGCCGGCGCCACGCCGCTGTCATACTTGGTGGCATGGATCGGCGCGGGCATAAATTATCCCCTTAATATTTTCTCATGCTTAACCCTTTTAACTGTTTGGCTTTCAATCTAAAAATATAAAAATCCAAAAATCTAAAAATCTAAATATTTAAACATCTAAAAATCTAAAATTCTCGAAACCAAATCTAAATCTTTTAAAATTTATGAATCTTAAAATCTAAATCTTTTAAAATCTATGAATCTAATAATCTAAAAATCTAAGATATATAAATATCTAAAAATCCAAGATATATACAAATTTTAGATATAAAAAAATCTTAACGTCTTAAAATCTAAATATCTTAATATCTATATATATAAAAATGAATGTTTGTTTGTTAGTGACGCTAAAACTCGAGAACGGCTGAACCAATATTGGCAGTATCTTTGGATGATTTGTTCCTTTTTATCCAACAAAAATTTAGAGGAAAAGAAAAGTTGGAAAACATTTAAGGAAAAGTCGGAAAATTGAAAAATAAAACAAGGCATTTTTCCATAAAAAAAATCAAATCTATATATATAAAAATGTATGTTTGTTTGTTAGTGACGCTAAGACTCGAGAACAACTGAACCAATCTTGACGGTATCTTCGGATGATTTGTTCCTTTTTATCCAACAAAGGTTTAGAAGAAAAGAAAAGTTGAAAAACATTCAAGGAAAAGTCGGAAAATTGAAAAATAAAACAAGGCATTTTTCCATAAAATAAATCATCAATCTATATAAATAAAAATGAATATTTGTTTGATAGTGACGTTAAAACTCGAGAACGGCTGAACCAATCTTGACGGTATCTTCGGATAATTTGTTCCTTTTTATCCAACAAAGGTTTAAAGGAAAAGAAAAGTTGGAAAACATTCAAGGTAAAGTCGGAAAATTGAAAAATAAAACAAGGCATTTTTCCATAAAATAAATAATCAAATCCAAAAAAATATATATATATGTATATATATATATATATATATATATATATATATATATATATATATATACATATATATATATATATATATATATATATATATATATATATATATATATATATATATATATATATATATATATATATATATATATATATATACATATATATATATATATATATATATACATATATATGCATACATATATATATATATATATATATATGTATATATATATATATATATATATATATATATATATAAATATATATATTTATATAAATATAAATATATATATGTATAACATATATATATATGTATATATATATATATATATATATATATATATATATATATATATATATATATATATATATATATATATGTATATATATGTATATATGTATACATATATATCTATATATATATATATATATATATATATATATATATATATATATATATATATATATATATATATATATATGTATATATATATATATATATATATATATATATATATATATATATATATATATATATATATATATATATATATATATATATATATATATATATATATATATATATATATATATATATATAAATTACAGTGTGGACTTCGGAGATGGAGTTTTAAAAAACTAAACTCGTCACTTCCTGTCTAAACAATGAATGAATGCATCTTTATTCGGTTCTGTTATTTAAAGACTTAATTCTAGTACTGTACTTAGCCTATACTGACCTCGCCCTAGCTATTTGTCGTTGAGGCTTCCGTTGTTATCGCGGTCCTCTCTCGTTCGTCCGGTTCGTCGTTGGTCCGGTCCCCAGGGGTTTGTTCCGTTTCTCGTTCTCCAGTTCGTTAGTTCTTCTCTTATCAATCGTTCCTTTCCAGGAAGTTTGTTTCTAGCGCTTATCTTCATCACGTCGATGCAAATGCAAGAGACGATGCAAATGCAAGAGACGATGCAAATGCGATATCTATTATTTGGTAGTATCGGCTGTGACTTCTATTACTGGGTGGTGTCTATTGTAACTGCTCCACCCCAAGTTCAAATCGTCCCGATTTGGATGCTCGTTATGTTCCGTTGTTTTCATAGGTAGCCTTTCCTTGTTTCTTTGTTTCTGGGTTAATGTGCATGCGGTTTACTCGGAGTATTTGTGGTTGCCTCATCTTGATTATGATGTACGTCAGCAATATGGATCCTATAAAGATACTAGCGGATGACACCCCAGCCAGAGCATATGTCTGGTTATAGTTATCTGCTTCTAAATACTGTAGCTTCTGTCTGTTTTCTATGTTGAGCTTATGTAATCCTTCCAAAGAAACGTGTGGTTCGAAACCTATTTCTTTGATATCTAGTCCATCAAGCGGTACAATTAGAGAAGGGGAGTTGCTGTGGTACTCAAAACTGCTGAAATTTTGGTTGTTGATTTTGATCGAGCAGTTGCTGAAGTATATGAGAATGGTACCTGAGAGAATTCTGTTGGAAAGCTGGCAATCGGTTGTGAGATTGGCTGATTTTGCATTTTTAATTACGACATGGTTGTCCGTTAATCTTTTTATATCCGTAATGTTGTTTGCTTCCGTGAAAACGCATTTAGCTGAGAAACCATTCAGTAATTTGGAGAAACACTGATCTTTGGAGACGTTGATTAGGTCCTTCAAGTCGCATAAAATGTTCTGCTCCACGACTTGACACTGTTGTTTGATGAAGTATGTTGCGTCTGGGTTGGTTATTGCCATGGTTCCAGGAAGCTTTATTTCCCTATCTCCTATCGGAAGTGGTTCTAATAAAAGGTTATTGAAGATTTGTTGTTCTATTTGGGGTACAAGTATTATGAAATAGATCTTTGAACTATTATATAGAGCTTTGATGCTAAGGAATTCGTAAGCTTGATCAGTACTTAGCAGGGTTATATTCTGTTCTTCTAATCTATCGATTATAAATTTCATTTCTTGTGTCTCTAGAAAATTCTTCGAGATAACGTTTATCCTAGCTAGCTGAATTGTTTCAAAAATATTATCAAAATGTGATTTCATGAGTTCTAGGTGATGCGATATTTTGAAGGTTTGTCTAAGGGCTGTGAAATTCTGATTTATATTCCTGCCATTTATTACGTCCTGTCTAGCTGAAATGATTTGTTTTGTAATTATATCTTGTTGTTGATTTACAACTTTTATAATGTTGTTAATTCGATTCTCTAGTTGTTTGTTGATCTCTACTTGAACATTGTTCTCCCTGATAAGTTTATTTTTTGCAAATCTTAATTCATCAATGTCCCTATTAATTTGGATAAGATCATTCTCATCTAAGTTCCCTGTGATCAACTTTATACTAGATCCTATAAAATTGAACAAACCTCTTCTTTCCCTTCTTTTGGGGTATAGGTTTTTAAACTGGTTCATGACCGTCAGGTATCTGTCATGTAATAGGTCGGTCATGTCCTTGTAACTTGGGAATATCTTAAGCCCGTTGATGATTGTGCTTATCTTGTCTAGTAGAGGTTTGTATTTGTCCAGGTCGATCACATGGTAAATTTTGTGATGTCCTGTCTTTACCATGCAGTTTCCGTTTTGTATAGTAAGTAGTCCTGGGTTCTTTGCCAGGTCGTGTATCTGTATGTTGGCATGTGTTGTCGAGATGGCATTTGTCATGAGCAAGATCGGTATTAGTATGAAAGTCTGTAAAAAAGTAGTGTTTCGTTACAGGTTAGTATTCTTATGGAAATATTATAGTAAAACATATTTGAAAACTTTGATAGACCATAGGAGGGAGATTATATTCTTTTCCTTCTCCTCTTCAATTTTGATTTATGTATTCTGATGTCCCTTTGATCTATAAAAGTTTTATGTCTATCCGTTTTGACCCTCAGTTTTCTAAATTTCGGGTTCTTTTTCTTCTTAATACCTGGTATGCGATTGTAAACTGTTCGACCAGTTTGCAATCGCCTGAATATTGAAGACCAGATTCGAAGAAACTGATCAAACGGATGAACGTAAAACTTTTTTGGAGTCGAGAGGCATCGGTGCATGAAATCAGGTGAAGGAAGGAAGAAGATATAATCTCCTCTATGATTATCGAGTTTTCAGGTATGTTTTGCTATAATATTTCATAAGAATACTGGCCTGTAACCGAACCTTGCCTATTTTACGAACTTTCTTACTATTTCGTCTTGCTCATGACAAATATATCTCATTGTAACACGCTAATACTGAATACGCGACCTGTGAAAAGAGCAGAACTACTTACTATACAAGGCAGAGCTGCGTAATGAGCAGGACATCCTAGGAATTTACCGTATGATCGACCTGGACAAATACAGGCCTCTACTAGACAAGATAAAACGCAATCATCAACGAAACAAGATATTCCCCAAATTTGAGACATGACAAACCTACCTAGATGACGTCATGAGCCAGTTTAAAGACCTATACCCCAGAGAGGAGAAGGAAATTTCAATTTTATAGGATCTAGTATAGGGATTGATCTGGGAGCAGATGAATGATCTTATCCAGGTGTGGGGACATTGATGATTTAAGATTTGTGAGAATGGCTTATCGGGAACGATGTTCAATTGAGATCGGCAAATAACTGATCAGATTAACATTATAAAGTTATGGAATCAACAGCAGATATGAATTACAAATGATCATTCAGCTAGACAGGACATATTAAATGGCAGGACTCTATAAAATCGGAATTTTCACTGTACCGAATAGGCCTTCGAATATCATATCACCTGGGAACTCATGAGAATCATTTGATATTTTTCGGGAGCAATTCAACAGCTAGGACAAAACTGACCTCTCGAAATTTCTGAGACATGGAAATGAAATTATAATCGATAGATTAGAGAACAGAATATAACCCTGAAGAATGCTAGTCAAACTTACGAATTCATGGCATCAAGCTCTATATAATGGATTCAGAAGTCTATTTCGCTGTACCCTAATGGGAGCAGCCGTCTACGTAACCCCCTTTAATGTGGAACCTTCCACGTGGGAGATGAAGTAAAGCTGCAGGCCTGTCAATAACCAACTAAGACGGCATACTTCGTCGAAACAACGTGTCGAGTCGTGGTGGGAGCATTTTGTAAAACGAAGGACACAATCAACGTCTCGAGAAGATCAGTATTTCTCGAAGTGCTGAATGTTTCTTCAGATGCGTTATTTCGCAGTAACATTGCAGATATAGAAAGTTGACGAACCCAACCATCATGATGAGGTACGAAGATCGGCCAGTCTCGCATTCCCGATTATATTTTCAACGGAGAATTCTCTCGGAATACCGATGTAATACTTCGTATCATTTCTCGATCGTCAAACAGCCAGAATTTCGGCGGTTTGAGTAATATGACTCTTCTCTGGTGTAATAAAGCGATGGATAAGATATCCCGAAAGAATAGATTACCAGACACGCATGCCCCTGCCATGGAAAGACTACGTAAGCTCGGCATAGAGGAAACGGACAGGGAAATGCCTCCAGTATTTAGGCGGATAACTATAACCAGACATATGCTCTGAAACAAATTTGATAATCCTTCGAAAGTATTTATGGATCACATATTACTGACGCGTACATCATAATCAGATGGTATTACAAATGCGTAAACCATCTGTATCAACCAGAAACAAAGAAGAAGGCCTGTAGAAACAATAAACATAACAGACATCCCAAATCAGGACGGTACCCCCAGGCAGAGTGGGCAATTACAATGACTTACCCAGTAATAGGAGTCGCAATAATACCAGAGTAATAGATGTCGCATTTGCATCGTCTGCGCATTTGCATCGACGTATTGAATGAAGCGTACAGAACAGGCTTCCGCAAAGAAGAACGATGATAGAGAGACTGACGAACTGGAGCGAGCGGAAACAACCTGGGGACAGTTGGCGACAGGCGAACGAACGGAAGGACTTGACAACGGCAAACCTCAATGAAATGGCTGAAATTGCGTCAGTATGGGCAAAATTACGTGCTAGAATTAAGAATGTACAAATGTAAAACAAATAAATTCATTTATTCATTATTTATTATATTTAAAATAATATTTATATATATATATATATATATATATATATATATATATATATATATATATATATATATATATATATATATATATATGTATACATATATATTTATATTTATACATATATATATACATATATATATATATATATATATATTTATATATATATATATATATATATATATATATATATATATAGATATATATATACATATATACATATATATACATATATATATATATATATATATATATATATATATATATATATATATATATATATATATATATATATATATACATATTTATACATATACATATATATATTTATATTTATATAAATATATATAACATATATATATATATATATATATATATATATATATATATATATATATATATATATATATATACATATATATATATATATATATATATATATATATATATATATATATATATATATATATATATATATAATATTTTTATATATATATATATATATATATATATATATATATATATATATATATATATATATATATATTTATATATATATATATATATATATATATACATATATATATTTTTTGGATTTGATTATTTTATTTTATGAAAAAAATGCCTTATTTTTGTTTTCAATTTTCAATATTTACCTTGAAGTATACCAGCCTCTTTTCCTTTGAAACCTTTGTTAGATAAAAGGAACAAATTATCCGGGCCATTCAGATTAGTTCAGCCATTCTCGAATTTAACATCACTGTCAAACAGATATTCATTTTATTTATATAGATTATTGATTTATTTTATGGAGAAAATGCCTTTATTTATTTTCAATTTCCATTTTTCATAGATATTTTTGTAACACTAACAACTACAAACCTTTATTTAGATAAAAAGGGCAAATCATCGAGATACCGTCAGATATTCAGTTATTCTCAATCTGTAATCACTAACAAACAAACATACATTTTATATATATAGATGATTTTTATGGAAAGGTAACGCTTATTTTATTTTTCAATTTTCCTTTTCAGCAAATGTTTCCCTTTTCTTTTCCTCTGAAATTTTGTTGAATGAAGTCGTCGTAGGAATACTGTAATATTGAATTTCAGCCATTCTCAGTTGTAATCCCCTTTAACAAACAAACATTCATTTTATATATATAGATATTAAGATATTTAGATTTTAAGACGTTAAGATTTTTATATCTAGGAATTTTAATATATATCTTGGATTTTTAGATATTTATATATCTTAGATTCTGAATTATTAGATTCGTAGATTTTAAAGATTTAGATTTTAAAGATTCATAAATTTTAAAGATTTAGATTTGAACTCGAGAATTTTAGATTTTAGATATTTTAAATATTTAGATTTTTAGATTTTAAGATTTTATATTTTGGGTGCGAAAACCCAAACAATTAAAGGAGTCAAGCATGAAAATGAGGATAATTTAATACTTATCTTTCTACCAAGTATGACAGCTTGTGGCGCCAGCATATTTGAAAATACCTGCATATGCATGACGCTGATTTAAGTAGATCGCTCCGAATCTAATAGAAAACGGGTATGATGGCAGATGATAGCATCGATCATGCAGTTGCCCGATATACGGAAAAACGCTAAGAACCTATTTATATGAAAATTTTGCCACAGAATAAATGCAGCAATGTTCAAATAGTATCGTATATTCCTATATTTTAGTCGAATCGCAATTAATTGTAATACCTCGTATTATATTCAAGTTAAATCGTAGGAGATGCAAATTTCGGCCTACTATACATTTATCATTTATTCATCGTACTGTATCACAAACTAAATTGAATCGCCATCGCTAGCCTACAAATCGAATTTGTGTACATATTGCTAGCAATAGAAGTAATCCTTATGCATTTTCATTCAGCTTCCGCATGATAAATGCATTTAGGCATTTCGAACATTTTTCAACGTAATCTTTTATGCGCATTAATTGCATTTTTGAGCGCATTTGTTATTTATTAAATTTTAGCGTGAATGCGCTTATGTCTTTTCAATGCATTTTAATTCGTCGCATGCATTTTCGATTCGATTAAAATATGTAGTGATCTGCCTATAAACAAATAATATTTGCATGTATAAACCGTATTTTGCATTCTATGGTAATTTGCTTGCATGTATGTTTGTATGGAAACATTTCCAGATGAAATCAATGAAAAATGAATCTGCGACCTCCATTGAATGAGACTTTGCGTAATATGCTGGAATTTTTTATGAATTATTTATTTGTACAGGTAATCGAATCAACACAAGAATGATTTTTCATGTTGCTGCTCATCAGTTATCTTAGAACTAAGGGTAAGTGGAACCGATTACTCGCTGACCGTCTCGGGTAATAGGAATTACAATTTTATAGATGCAGGAAAATTAAATTGGAAATTTTGAACCGAAGCATAAGGAACAATGGGCTATATCTAGAACTTCAAAATTACAATTTTAATTAGACTTTAATTAATAAAAATCTCTCACTCACGCGCACACACACACACACACAACCACACTCTCTACACTGCAAACTACAATCACACACTAGCATGCGCGTCCTCTGGAAATTTAACACAAACTAAAGTAAATTAATCTTCTGTCAAAGACTAATGTGTCAAGTGAACGCATGATGAGTTTTCATAGACTCCAGATTGCGTAATAAAATAATGCCGAATCAGTACATTGGAACGGATACTACCTCATTCGAAATTATAGAAACCAGATCTGTCCGCGATACTCGTGCAAGGCCAGATAACGTGATCACGTCGCAAGCAACCTTATCCGCATTCACAGAGATTACTGTCTCCCCAGCCCAACGCAGAGACAAATAGACATTTGAGATAATGATTGGACGGGAGCCAGACATCACTGAATGAAATCTCGACCCATCAATCTAGACCAACATTTCTTAGACATAGAAGTGATAAGAATGTAGCCATCGCCCCCGTCTCGCTGTTCCATTTATACTGCCAGTTAATCAGTGTCTTGACGAAATGGCAAAATTCGTTGAAACTGATTTGTCGATATAAAATATCGCCTTCATAGCGCCCGCTACAAGCGGAATCGCTACTCATTGTCGGGAATCCAGTAACAGGAGGACAGAGCAAGATGATAATAAAGGGCAATGAAGATAAGCGCTAAGAAGACATAAACATGACACCATGAAAATGAGTGTGCTACCGGCCTCAGGGAAGGAATGGCACCATAGAACTAAGACTAATCATGAATGAAGTATTGATCCACGATGAAATTGAACAATGGTTTCTGGGGAAAGCGCTGTAATTCTGCGACAAAGTGGAACAAGATACTTGAAATTTACGGTGACTATATAATTTTCATTTATATACGCAAAGTAATGATCCTCTATCAGATCCGTCAGTGAAGCATTTTGTGGAATCACTAGTCAGGCTTTGCCTGACAAATCTCGCGGGAACAAGGACGATGATGCTCTGGATTCCGCGAGCTCCTGTTTCGTGGATAGATCAAGATAGACCGGTTTTCAGTCGAGAAGAATATGAGCATGATTGGGAATGATTCAATGATGACGTCACCAGCCAGTAATATACCGTCTTACAGCGTCATGGAAACTGAGTTGAGGAGTTCAGCTCCGGGAAGCCTCTCAGAATTTCGATTGCCTGAGGGATTCATGGCCTCCGCGCAGTGAGTCGGGTGGACAATTCACGGTCAGGCCGATCCGGAGGCAATTGGCCTTCAGGTCGTAGTATGAGTCAGTGCGCATGCAACTAACGCGTGCGAGACGCCTATGCTGGATACGTTCAGTTTATTTGATGATGAAGTAAATCGGTAGTTGCTGTACCGTATTCCATGGCCGACAAGATCGTTGCGCCGTCTGGCGATGGAGAGATCTTCCGGATGCGCTCTGGAGTCAACGGTGGCCAGGAGGATGATCCTTGGCTGGCGCTTTCGCTTCGGATACTCAGTATAGGATCTCGAATTGCGCAGATCGAATAGTGGATATTTAGAAAGGACATCGAATGGTGCAATAACCCAATTCCGAAACTCAGTTAATGCAGATTATGCTTCACAAATACTGCCTGACTCAGTTTCTCCATGGAAGAATTCGATACTAATCACAAATTGAAATGAACGGAATTATCCAGGAGTATCCTGTAAAAAAAAAAAAGCGGAATCGGCCCCATTGGAGTCCCACATGACGAACCTTGCACCGTCATGCAAGTTATGTGTATGCAGTTGTCATTCCAGACGGCCTAATCAATGTAATCTTTGACATAAAGGAATTATACAAAGGGGAATGAAACCTGGATCCTGGGAGAGACAATGTAATTTGGAATCGAAACAATAGGAAGTTCCATGGAGAGGCTCATATGTTTCTCTGACGCTTTCATGGCTGCAAAATTATTCGTGAGATAGTGAGAGAGCCGCAGGCGTGGAGTTTATCTGGGAAGGTATTCAGCAGATACTGAATCAAGTACCTTGTCAGGAATCTAGAGCAGCTGCTTCTTTTTAGCGAGAGTAGCTATCTGTGGAAACAACATGGATGATCGTTCATTCCCTGCCCCTGCAGAGGAGCCATATTGAATCTGAAGCCCAGGTACATTCATCTGACCCATTTATCCGGACAGAAGGATCATTTTCTCCAGCGAAACTTTCAGGTACAACATCGCTGGTAGATCGATAGGAGATTGTCGTCGAACATGGCCTTGCAGGTACGGATGTATTAATATAAGCGCAATGCTCCCGATCATCCACATTGATGTGCGTTCTAGAAGACTGATTAGGCAAGTTCGGCATCGCCTCCTTGGCCTGACGTTCTTAGGCAAGTTGAACTCGATCCTATCATTCATAGGTCTGCATATTGCCACGCAAAGTGGAAGATTCTACCGTGAAAGTTAGCTAATCTCATCTATCGAATTTCGTGTTTTCGCGGAATTATCCGTGCAACTTTGCCGAATCTGGACAAACTCGAGCAAATTCAAGTCCATTGAATCGGAAAATTAACTCTTCGCTCTCGTTATTCGTAGTTCGGTGCGCAGCCATCGCCGTGTTCAAAGTGCTCATCGACGTTTCGCGCGATAACCCGATCCGCAGGTATCTGTAGCAACCCGCGATTTCTTGTGATACTTCAAGTGAACTCAATTTACGTCTGAGCTTTGAACGCGTCAGACTTTGATAAACTCGTTACATTGCTGATCCCACTATTAAAGGGAAGGAATTTCATAAATCGGCGTTCCTGGAATAGTCAGTTGAAACTTCGAAACCCTCTTTCCAGGAATCAGGTTGGGGAAAGAGTTATATTCCTCGGCGAATGCCTACACCCGTTATTGCAGCCTAAATATATGCTATCAGACACTTCTGCAATCGATATATTGCGAGTTAGATCATACGCTGACGTGATGGATTCCATGTGTGTGTGTAACGAGCCGAATTTTATGGGCAAATGATCACCGTGGGAATCACAGATCATTCGAAATTATGATCAACGTGGAATTCGAAGCAAACAGGTCTAACTATATAAAGTGAAGGATAGACCAGCCAACGTACCAACTTCTCCATTATTGAGACTATCATGTGAAGTTATGCGGAAGTCATATCGGGGCAGTTGTCGTATACAATTCTCCCAGCCTGCTGCATGGAGATGGAATCTCCTCTGTGACCAACCTTAAGGCAGGCAGAACCAGACAATCTCAGAGGTATTTTCAGCCAGTAATTATCTCTAGAAGGAGAAATATACACAGAAACAATGCAAAGGCTTTATTTTTAATAGCAGTCTGACGTCTGTTCTTCAATGCCTGGAATTGGAGGAAATTCACTCACAGAAGGTAACTTATAATCCAAAATGCTCCTCCTCATAATGAATCCTCACGTCAGGAACGAATAATGCCGAATCTGTGATCAGAAGATCGATTTCGGCGAAAACCATGTTTCACGAGAGCAAGACAGTGCGGAACGATGATCGATCCCCGGCTCCCTGGCAGTGTCGGCTGTGGTGCTTTAATGTGGTGCAAAGTTTTCTGGCAGATGTACGCAATAATGCTTTGGAAGGTCGACGCTGGTGCCAAAGATACGCCGCAATATCGGCGAGGAGCAGCCCAGATGAGAGAAGGCTTTCATTCGCTAGATCAGGGCGTCGGGGATGTCCCCGAAGATGGGAATCTGTGTGTGGTGGCGCTACCGAAACGGGAAGTTCGGATTATCATGTACGCTGCTCTTTGAATTGGGCATGTTGATTTGGGGCTTCTGTTCGGCTGCTTTCCTAACCGGATGCGCATCTAACTTTCATGTTCTCTGAAAGCCAAAGGATATACTCTTCAACCGTCGAATCTGAATATCTAGAGAAATTGAAAGTTATGTGTATCGTGAAAACTCTTAAGCATTTCACAAAGATACTTGAACGGTATTTCGAAGGCAATTCGAACCATTTCTCGCGTTATTTATACGCCGGGCTGTTTTCGAAAACATGAGGAGGATTCCCTTGCAGAGAACATATTTTAATGTATTATCTGCACCGAGACCAACTCATGTTTCTCTAGTAGGCAACCTTTGCCGCAGTAGAGGTACGTATGCTAAATCTGCTGGCGGTTTTGACAAATGTCATTACTCGAGGTACAGGCAATGCAGGTAATGGTTGTCAGTTCTAAAGTTAGAGTGACTTGAAGGTACCCTAGGCGAGTCTGTAGAGCGGCTTTGTACCTCGCTGTGCGATATTTTCTTCAATGTCTCGCTGTGGGCACTCGGCCAGCCTGCCTTCTTCAACCAGGCGCAGACTTCTCGCCTCTGTGACCTCTACGAGCGGTCAAGCTCGATATTCAGTGTAAGATAACAGAGGGCAACAATCTCGATAGCCTGCCTTCAGGGGGAACGACAACATAAATTTATTAAAACGATCTCAGTCGCAGCTGAATAAACACCGTCAGATGCGTGGTGTCACGCATTCAAGGTTTCATTTGGGCTGAGAAATGAACGGCAATAACCGACGGTCGATTGGTCTGATGTTATGCCACTTGTCATCCGGGTATGAAACGCCTGGGCCGTCCGTATCGAAGAGGCACCTCTTCCGCATGCCGCGATTTTGCGCTGCAGCCAGTATTAAATCACGCGCAATATTGGGCGGTGGCAAATAGTGGAATGAAGATATGAAGAAGAATAACAATGAACTCTGCGCTCACTCGCCATCGCTAACAGCGCTGCTGCGACATATGAACGGAACTGATATGATATGATGTCGCTGGCGTATCGGATAATGTCAATCTGATCATATCGCTGTTGTCCTGCTGAATAAAAATAATGATCAGTAATTCGCCAGTAATATAATTAATTTTCAGTGCATATAAACCGCTGGTGCGGCAGAAGAAGGCTCACTATCTATGTGGAGTAGATCAGTGCCAGAAAAAATAATTCAGAATCGCGTGCTCTCCCGTCAATCCTTTGAATCAGGCTGATCATTGTTTCCGCCTTTCATAGGCAAAGTAGAATGTTGGAAATTGAAATGATGACAAGATTTTCCGCCAAATTAAGGAATTTTGACTCAAGACATTTTCGAAATATGATAATATTTTGTCATGCGTATTTTCAAGGAAATCATAGCTCGAAGCCGTTGAGTATAGTACTTCTGGTATAGTGTGGTGACTTTATGAAAAATATATGCACTGTAATTTCTTCAAATGATCAAATTAATTCATGAGAGGCAGAAGTTATTTTACGATAGTAACTTAAGATAAAGAGATTCTTAAGAGCAGAAGAGTCAATTTCCAATTTGTATTTTATATAAACAACCATATTTTAATGTAATATACATTTCTTCTAATGTTTAAAATATAAATGCTCTTAGTAATCAGCATTCTATAATATGCCGATTTTCGAATATTTGGTAATGTCGAAAGGCTTTTTTATGAGAATATCTATTTTCATGGGGTGTGTGTTATCCATCTTCGAAATATTTTTTCAAATTTATACATAAAATTTTCTGCAATATACCTTTTTATTACCTGGGAATACTAGACAAACTGATTCTACGATGACTACGGTAGTAAGGCGACAGGAATTTTAACCTTTACTTTTTTGTGCTATTTATGAAACTGGCGAAGACGAAATGAGTAGTATTCATGTTAGTGGCAAGCATTTTGTTCAATTAGAAACATACAATATTTAATTAGATTAAATATTTATACTATTAAGAATACAATTATTGCATACCTATACTTACATTCATGCATTTCCCTTTAGTAATAGACAGAAAATATAATTTACATGCATACTCACGCTCTGTGTCAAAAGTACTAGAAATGCGTAGAACACAAACATATAGGAATTACCTACAAAATCATGACATCAATTTAACAGTATCTTTAAAGTAGCTGTAAAGTATAAAGGCAATTTCAAAATGGGAGCTAGTAAACATTCGTATAAGCCTTTCGTAGTGGAACGTGTTGCAAACTATCACCCCTAGCAAAAGAAGCCAGCAATATTACCTTCTCGTGACGCGCACGTTATTCAACCTTCTATGACTGTCAATTATCAATATTTAGTAACAATATCAACAACAATGTTCAAATAGTATCGTACTATTCCTATATTTTAGTCAGAATCCTCTAATTAATTGTAATACTATCGCTGTTATATTCAGAATTAAATCGTAAAGGTACCGACAATTTCTATGCGATTTATCATTATTCATCATGCTGCGTCACAAACTAAATTGGTGTATCTTCTTCACCGTCAGATTTATTATTACATGAGTAATATGGCCGAATAATCCTTATGCATTTTTCGATTCAGCTTCGCAGCATGTTAAATGCATTTTAGGCATTTTCGAGCATTTTCAACGCGATGATGCGCTGTGCGTGTGCATTTTGATATTTGATGACTATGCGATTTTAGCGCATTAGTCATATACTTTCAATGCATTTGTTCAAATGCATGGAGATTTCAGTTAGTATGTGGTGATACCTTCACCTCGTAAAATAGCCTCATTTTACGTATAAACCATATTTTGCATTCTGTACGATTTATTTACTTACATATAATATTTGTATAGAGCATTTCAGTTGAAATCAGCCGGAAAGTGAGGTAAACGACCTACTCCATTTGGATGAAACTTTATACATGCTCTTTAAATTGTGATGATAGATTTTCACATGAAGTTAAATTTTGACTCTAGACATTTTTCGAAATTGATATGTTTGTCATGCGTATTTCAAAGAAATCATAGCCTCGAAAACCGTCGAAAATTATGAAAATTTATGAAAGTATAATTAATTATTTGACTATGAAAAATATATGCCTATGAAATTTTTCTTCAAGGCAAATCAAAGGTAATTCATAAAAGGAGCAAGTATTCTGATAATCAACTTAAGATGAAAGTGTAGAGATGAAAATTAGTGCAATTTATTATTTTGCATGGAAATGACATATTTTAATATTATGCGATTCTTCTAGTGATTTTAAACGTAGATGCTCTTGTGAATAACATTCTATATGCCGGATTTTCGAATAATTTGAAATGATATCGAAGGAAATGACTTCCATGAAATATCCTATTTTCATGGGGTTAGTCGTATCCATCTTCAATTTTCAATTTGTACATGGAGAATTTTCAGCCAATATCCCTTAGACACCAGAAGATTGAACGTATGTAATTAACGAAATTAACGAATCTGCAATTGCCAGATAAATTTTGGGCTTTTGTTCGCCCTTGATTTATATATATTTTTTCTACTTTATTTTAAAGATTATGTGTTGCATTTTGCATACTGTTTCACAACATTCCACAAATATTATGAAACTCCAGTAATATGGCTTG
>JASCZW010007251.1:0-70748 GCA_034211315.2 Aedes japonicus
TAGTTGGAACTTAAAAATCTGTAATGTTGATAAATATTGAATGCTTACAGCGAATATGCATCATATCACTTTAAATTCAGTAAAAATAGCCAGAAATACGAGATTTCCGTTTTCGGAAACATCCTTGGTTTTGACATCCAGGACTGAGGCTGCACGTTGTCAAAAACCGCAAATCACTGTACGTGAGTTTATATCTTTCCCAGTCCTTTATGGAGAATAAAACTGAAGCTTTTTAAAGTTCTTAAACTTACTCATCCCTAAATGACAAAATAATTCCAGGGATATCCTTTTAAAAAAGTGAATCTACTTCTATGGTTCACATATACACTCTTAGAAAAAATCATGTAAATTTAAGTCTTCTTGGATGCAAATGAAAAGGAGCGGCTCGTTTGTGCGAAATTTGCGCTCTGCTCTTAAATTTACAAGACCATAAAAATTCGGAATGAAACAAGTTGAGGTAGTCAAGATTAAATTTTACAAATGTTGCTACAATTTAGTCGTAAGTTCATTATCTAGTTACCAACAGAAAAAAAGCAAGATGTATTTAGTTATACAGTAAAATCAATAAAGAAGTTCTTCTAGACCACCGATTATAGTGGTAAAAGTTAGCAACAATCCTCTATCATGCAGGGTTCAATTTGCTCCGCAATTTCCAGCTATTGCTTGTGATAATTTAAAATCAATTTGTGCCATTCTCGGTCATTGGCCAAATAAAAAAAACGTTGCTGGAGGTTGTCACCATGTTCAGTTTATCTCATTAATATAAGGGATTGAACTCTGTGTGTATCACCGAAAATTTTTAACTTAAAAACATTTAGTTTGTTTCCTCTTCCTCAAATGTTTCTTATTTCAAGACTTTTGTTTTTGCGAGCTTGTACATCTTTCAAGCAATGAAATCTCCATCTCAATATGCATATCATTTTTTATTAATCAAGTTCGTTTATTTGTTAGGCTCAGTCGTGTGTAACACTTTGCAGGAGCCGATATTCAATATTACCAACATTTTTATATTGTAATTAACAGATTTTAGTAAAAAGTGGGCGCCAATTACTCGTGGCTAGCTCGAGGTTAATGGGTCACATCATCGCTTGGAAGGGGATAGGCAGGCAACTTATTTAACACTTTTGATTGTTATTTTTGTATTCTCCCCAGCGCGGAAGTAACGATCTTTGATGAAGTTTCCTTCCGCAGCCAGATGATTTACCATCTCCACGCAAAGCGCCAGGGAGCGGATCAGCAATTTTACTGCTAGAACAAATAGAGCGCGAAGAGATAGAAGTGCATTGATAGGAAATTTCCCCCTTTGCCTATCCTGCATAGGGTAGTATGACAAAGGGTTATGTGCCTGATCGTATACTACCGTTCAAATGCCCTCCCGCTCGTTTTCAAACTTTTACATCTATTCAATTTCAAAAAAGCCTGCCGTTCCCTACGGACCCATCAATACACTTTCTCTTCATGTCTATTTGTTCTGTGCAATAAAATTACTGTCCGCTCCATAGCTGCGCATGGAGATGGTAAATTATCTGCTTCTGGAAAAAACTTCATCAACTTATTTAAGGTAATAGTTGCTGGTCATAGTTGGCGACATCTACCAAATCCTTCGGTCCCCGTAGTTCCTTTCAAGAAATGGAAAGTCCGCAGATGGATGACTCCCACAGCTTGCTGAGCAGGTACAAGTAGCACGGATATAAAAGGATGACATATCAGGGACGCGATGGCAGGGAATTCACAAGAGTGGAAGGGTGCTGGGGTGATGATGTTTTACACTCTTAGATCAGACAAACAAAGTAACTCCGTAAATCGCTTACGCCTGTAGGGAAGATCGCGCATTCCCAAAACATCTCTCACCTCGCGGAAGCGGTTTTATAACCTCGGGCCACTAGGGTATACAAAAGTCGTGCTCTAGAGGCATCGTTATTCGGGCAACGCCAAACTGCGTGAGCGATGTCATCGGCAACCGGTTTCGTACCCACATAAATCGCTATCGACGAGGTTAATTCTGTAGAGATATGCGTCTAGCCAGGTAGTGTCTGGACATAAGTCTGGACACCGCCACGAATGAAACCACGACTTTCACATCCAAACCTTCGAACCTCGATCTCTACGAAACATTTGGAGATCACTGTATGTCACTCATGAAAATCTTGCAGTATTCGGTAATTTTTACCGAGCTTTCAACAACTGAACAGTTCAGTAATCCGATTTACTGGATATCGGTCAAATTTGACAAGCTCCGTTAATTTTTCTATCGGAATACTGTATAATTTCACTGAAATCCGGTAAATCGGATTACTGAACGTTCAGCTGTTGAAAGTTCTGTAAAAAATACTGTATACTGCAAAATTTTTCTAAGAGTTTAAGCCACCGTAGCGTAAAAAAAATACTTAACTCTTCCTCAACTTAACTTAACTTAACATCCTTCAAAAAATCTCACACCTTCTTAGTGCGCCCACCTTTGCTAAAGAGTCCGCCTTCTCATTGCCTGGAATTGAGCAATGTGAGGGGACCCAAACAAAGGTAATCTGTGAATGATCCTTCGACCAACGCACACATCTGCGCCTTTATATTTGAAGGAAAGTAAGATGAGTACCAAACTGTTTTCATCGACTGGAGGGCCACAATAGAACTGAGACTATCCGAGAAGATGCAATAATGGTCAATGGGTAAATTATTCCGAATACGAAATTGATTGCTGCCAGCTCAGCAACATATAAAGAACAAGGTTCCTGAAGTTTTCGGAAGACAGATGAGTATTCATAGTAGACACCGAAACCAGTAGATCCAATGTGTGCCTCATTAGTGAAAGTTTTTCTATTGCAATTGACATCTCGACCAGAAGAAAACACCAAAATAATTTCAAGTTGTGTTATTCAGTTACTCTGATTTTATAACGTATGTTGTTAAAATAACAGAAACTGTAACAAAGAGTCCTCAAGAGATAACAAAATCAGAGCAAATCTAGAGATGCAAGATATAACATAAACGAAACAAACTTTGAAACAGATTGTGTTAGAATTGATTTATTTGTCTACGCAGATTGTGCCTAGCTGGGCATTATGTATCCCAATTTGTTATAAGTTTGTTGTATAAACTATCCAGATTCAAACGTCTTTTACAAATTTATATCACAATCAGTTGAGTCGTTAGCAAGATATGTTACAATTTTGTAGTTTTTATATTACGCCCTTCTGGTCGGGATGCTGGTACTTTTCAATTAATATATGAGGAATTAAAGTAGGTTAAAGTTAATCTGGAACTCGTTGAATAGCCTCGTTTCATGAAGAGACTCATGAATTAATGAAGGAACTGTGATAAATGAAACGTACACTAGTAGAATCATAGCCAGAGAAAGAATTATGCGATACTCATGCCGCATGAAACAATCGTATTGCAATCTATCAGGGAAGAAGGTGCCGTGAAGTGCGAAACCGGCGGCCGTTGGCAAGAGGTCTGACGTCTCAAGGTTAATTAGGTAAATATGAGGTAAATCTAAGGTTTGCACACTCCACTTTCAGTCAAGTGGCAATTTTTTAACGCTTTGCGGACTTAGATTTGTGGTTACCTTAGGAGCTCTTGTAAATGTAGCATCCGAACGTGATTTGGAGTGTGTCAGTATTTATTGTTATGGGTTTCAAATGAGGGATTAAACACATCAAATGGAACACACAATTGAGATCCTATTCAGTATTTGATTGTCGAGGTATTTTTCGCGCAAAAGATTACATCACTCTGTAATATTCATTGTTTTTAAGTGTGTATTTCTAATTCCCTCATACTTCATAATTTAAGTTCTGCTGCCACATGGACCATGTAATATTCTGTAATTGATAAACAGAAATTAATGCTATTGTAAAAAATTTCACCCTCGTTACAGAGAGAAAGGAAGGGAGGAGTCTTATAGCGTCACACAATAGCCAATCAATCGAAATCATAACCAATTTAAACTCCAATCAAAGCTTGACCAGCTTCTTCGCAGAATTTCCCCATACATAACTTCCAAAACCTGCTCCCCTCGGAGCATTGTGCAGTAAACCATAACTTTCCCAGTCCGACGCAAGGCATCCAGGAGCACCCCTGTTCCGGTGAATCCTCTTGCTGAATGGGGTCATTTTCCCGAAAAATGGACGCCTTTAAATCTGGGGCTTTCACCTCGCTTGGTGGCAAAACCCGGGTCTGACCCGGCTCGTACGTACCTATGAATGAAAATATGACAGAGTGGCGGAAAATCAATTCAACAAATATTCCTGCTTCTGCCCGACGGACCGGATGCTACCATCATCACTTGTATCGAGTTAGTGCGAAGCTGCTACGTCAGCCTGAAATCCGACCGACCATGGTTCATGGAAAACTTTACTACGAATAAATATTGGAAAATATTTGCACAGGCACCACCTTCCGCTCGGGAGGGTCCCTCCCGGGTGTGAGGTCCGCCGTTCAAATTGGACCTGCTGAGCTCATGCAGTGCATTGCAGGGCGGTGTGAGTTGAGCATATTTTTATTATTATCGGACAACGCCGATATGGAACTGTGGAAAAACTTTCATCCCCCGCTGTGCACTCTAATCTCGTTTAGGCCGTCATTTTATTTCCCGGGAAAAATTTTCGTCCAGGAAAAAAAATCGTAACTGTTTTCGGTGAGGCAGCAGAAATATTTGGCGAATCACTTTGGCTATAAAAATTCAATAAATTTTGTCCTCTTTCCACCGTCCTCCATGAGCAAGGTGAGCAGTTTCTTGACCTGGTAAACGTTTTGCACCTGGATTACAATGAAGGGACGGTAGAAAGGTGGTAAAGTTTCCCAGTTTTTTTTTTTTTGCTGGAGCGCTGGAAAGTGGAAAAAATATCCTTAAAGTGATGTACGACCGGGGAAGGTAAAAAAAAAACTGGAGCACGATTTTGGTGTGAAGGTAGATAACCATAAAGAAAACGAAAAAAAAGGGCCACCAAGAATGTTACTTTTGCGGAATATTAAATACCAGAAGCTGTGAAGGATGATAAGAAGCGGGCAAGGATTCTCTTCTGGTTTAATGTGCAGAATTTGTTTTCTCCAGTAAGTGTATGATTAAGGAGCTTCTTCTGCAGGCGATGCCTGATAAATCATAATAAATGTCAGGTTTTGAAGCAGGTTTAACGAATTTCCACAAAATGGCGTAATTTCAACAATTTCAAGCGGATGAAAACTTGTCTCATACCCGAAGCATCTGAATTTTTTCGCGGGATATGACTTTTAAAGCAAGTTTGATTTCAGATCTGGATGATTGATTTGTAAAACGGAAAATGTAGAAATTATGAATTTTCCAAAGACCTAAGTAGCTCATGTGTTTTATGTGAAACTTTATGTTATGATGAGAATAATTCGAATGAATAGGATGATTATGAAATAAGCGTTTCTCACACCGAAATTATCACACTAGCAAATATTGT
This sequence comes from Aedes japonicus, assembly GCA_034211315.2. Lineage (NCBI taxonomy): Eukaryota > Metazoa > Arthropoda > Insecta > Diptera > Culicidae > Aedes > Aedes japonicus. Next base: position 5,427 of record JASCZW010007251.1, read on the forward strand.
CGACTATGGATATTAGTCAGCGCGGCACAGATTTCTTCGGTGGAAATTAATATGCTAAAGCAAATGCCTCTTCATCTGTGTACCTTCCTATGCGACACACATTCATAACGCCTCTCAAACTCCCAGATAAACGAGACTTATTATGAAATGCAAATTCATTCGACCAACTTCCTCTTCATCTCTGGGTCTGTGTTGCTTGTGAGGCATGGTCCATCCACTTCGTGTTGTATGACAAAACTGAACCATTCATAGAATGAGAAGGTACCTCTCTACCAACCCGCCTTCCATCTCCTCACTAACCCAATTTCAAGCACAGCTCCCAACATCTATGCCGATGTTTACTCTGTGGCAGTTATTAAATAATAGATAAACGAGTTTGGGCTCATGGTCACTTTTGACGTGCTGCTGGGCCCGGAATTGTCGCCCCAATACGCAAACCAAGAACCATGGAAAGGATTTGATTTCTCTGAAATAGGACACACAGTGTGATGAATAAACAAAATCCGTTTTAGTTTTTCTGCCAAAGTTGGTGTGGTACAGAGCGACAGACAGTCACACAAACACACATTAATATTTGCTGTGTAATATTAAACGGACTGCAAAACGCGTAATAATGTGAAATTTACAGCTAAAAAATCAAACCCGAAAATTCCTTTAAAAAAAAAGATCGAATCTCATTAAATCCGAATTTTACAACAACCCAAAATAACGCGCGGGACACAACTTCGAGTGTAGAATATTGAATTTAATGGTCTCTCCTCCTCGAAAAGAAAGCCGACAAATCCAAATTGACCTACTGTGTTCTGCAGCTGACGGAAGGAAAAAGTTGCTGAAGCGCGAAAAAGCTCCTCAAGGATAATGGTTGCTAGCGGGGTTCGCCGATAGGGTCGGTAGAATGAGGAGGGAGGTGGCATGGTTCTGTCGCGCCACTGCCATACACGCGAAACAGATCGTTTGCCTGGCGGCCATGGAGGAAGCCTTCTCAGGGTAATAAAATAAAAGAAGCATTTTCCAATCATAAATTATGAAAATATCATGACATTTTCATTTCACCCATAAAAGTATTGAACGAGGGAGGGGTAGGTCGAGGAGAAAAACATGGCAATGCACAAAATCTGATCCTTGTTCGCGGGATGCCAGTGGAAGTGAAAATACCACCACTTGAGGGCACGGGGCTGGCGACTGGACTACAAAAAGTGGGAAATGATGGCATTAGTCTTCCAGGGAATGAGTTGAGGCGGAAAAATCTGCGCATAAGAGGCAGTTACTCGTTGCTGTTGTCGATGGCTGTTGTTGTTGTTGTTGTTGTCGGTAGTGCTTCCGAAGTCTGTTCTCGTAAACTTTTAATGTAACGGCATTTGAAATTCGGGAAGAGGCTGGGAACCGGGAGTCGAAGTATATTCATGGAACTTGCTGTTGAAAAGTAGTTGAATGCATTGCCTCATGTTCATCCTGCAATAATTTAAGTTAAAGTTAATTAACTAGGCATTCAGTTCAATTGTAATACATGGAAGTACAACTGCTCATTGCTATCACGGAAACGATAGTCCGACTGCAATGGGTTCTGTTCTCTATTCGACTTGATCAAGTATTAGTAATCTCTCATTGTCCTCATCATGTTATTGCATGACGGCGCAAAAACGGAGTGGATGGATTGATAGGCCGCAATTTTACCTATACTTATCAACGGAATTATAAAGAGCCTCCTTTCAACAACAAGATTGAATAATTGATTAAAAACGCGAGAAATCTAACAAGAGGATGCCCCAATGAGTGAAAGTGAAAGCCCGCCTTTTATCAACAATCTATTAGCAACGGGGAGTGGACAATCCTGCTCTCTCCGTCCAATTTGATTTACTCGGGTGCCTTGATGGTCCCTCCTATATCCTGATTATATGAATTTATACGTAAGAGACTATAATATATGTATGTTAAAAATGTATCCGACACCCACTTGATTGTTACAAGAATTTTAAAAAAGATAAGTACATATATTTTACTAGTCTAGGAAGAACAAAAAACAGAACAGATTCTTCCAATGATCATGGATGCAATTCAAATAAAAACACATGGTCTTTTACTAAAAAGCAACAGATTATTCTAAAAGACATATTTTAAAACAAACACCCTTTACCTTTTAAGTAACATTTCTGTGCAATTTCGGCCACCTAGAGACCAACCATTTTGGAGTTGTTGTACTCTTCTAATTGTGGAGAACACGTCTTACTTTCACCGCTGCCAGGATACGAAAGAGGGCGAGCTCTCGGACTACGTGATCGGGTTGGAAGATGTAGGGTTGTATAAAACCTCAAGCGGGCGAGATGCGAGCGGCAGGGATGCGTCATATAGTCAAGATGTATATAGAGGGTTGTTAAGGGATGATTATAAACATCATCCACACAATTTCCAATAAAGTTATTTGACTTATCGAAGAGCCCGGTTTGTATAATGTCTCGAAAATAAGGGGGGGGGGGTGGTCGACCAGTTCTTTCTTTCACTATAGCACTATAGCACACACTGATCAAATGAAACTCATTTCATGTCTCTACTACTCCAGGTTTTATAACAGCACACAACAATACGAAACAAAGTTGCATAATGTTAAATATTTGTGTATGAAAGTTAATAGCCTGAGCAGGAGACAACAACATTTGAATACCTAATTTTGATCTGATAACTGGCCTTGGTATTAAAGAGCTCAGATTTAAAGATATTTATGAGCTCAGATTAAGGGGTCCCGACCAGGAGCCAACAACATATGAATACCTAATTTTGATCTTGATAACTAGCCTTGGTATTAAAGAGCTCAGGTTAAGAGGAAAAATACCTAAAAAAAATACCTAAGAATTGCTAGCAGTTATTCGGTCCTGCTCGGGAGCTGGTACCGACATTTGACCTGCCAAGGCTGAGGCTAACGTCACTCACCGTATACATACATTATACCACAAAACAAACCTAAATGAATATAATTCATGTTCAGCGTCAAAAAGGTCTCGTCATCCATTATGACCACGACATCGCGCTTCACTGGAAACAAAATTCCACCAGCACCTCCATCCGCTTCTTCAGAGTGATTTCCAGCTGCTTAGACACTGCCAGCCTCGACTGACGCTTCTACCTTACAATGTCCATTATATTCTGGTGCAATTTCACCAGTTAGTTGATTCCACCAACCTGTCGGCCCAATGCGGTCATCTCTGGTGGTTTTAGTCAGTCTGTTGATTTGCCCGTCTTATTTGAGATAATTTCTCAAGGGAAATCCTCGAATTGTGGCTGTCTGAAAGCTTAAAATCATTAACTGAATCTTACGAAAATCCAAATTATATTCCCTTGCCCCTCGTTACTCTCGTGTTCACTTAAGCTCGCTCGACTGAAATGCAATCGCTAAAAGAGGATCAGAAGTCTGAAAAGGCAATTTAGGGAAGGTTCATTAATTATGTCACGCAGTAGGAGGGGAGGGGGGATTTGAGAAAACGTGACGATCCATACAAAAAAATTTTAAGGTCCATACAAAAAACGTGACAAGGGGGGGAGGGGGTCATAAAAAGTCAATTTTTGCGTGACGTAATTAATGAACGTTCCCTTACCTACGCAAATAACGGAAACGTAAGAGATAACAGTAGGTTCCCACGGAATTTCCGAAAAAGAAATCGATGGGCTCCCAGATCATCTAATTCAATTCTTTATTTCACAAATTAATGCATTCGAATGGACGGGTTCCTGTACTAGCTTAAAATGGGAAACTATTCATGGCCATGATATCGTACCCGCGCAGGATTTTTAGCGATAGCGGGTTTTCGTCAATGTACTTAACATGAAGGGTTTTTCGGATCTTGATGTCGTTGCCAGTGGGCGGTCGCTTACCCACAAGATGGCGGCGTGAGCTCGTGTGCAAGGGTCGAAATAAAGGTGCGGAGGGAGTGGCGGCTGGTCGGAAGGCTTCCGATTTGAAACCGCCAAGAACGTCCGGAATAACCGTTCCCTCGACCTAGCAGCCCGGATTCCTTTACGATCCGGCTTCACGTACCTTTCCGGTTCACTGGGCGAGGACTATACGAACTACTAGCTCTCGGTTCGGGTTTGGTCCTATGTACGATAATTGGCGACGAACGGAGACCGCACACTCGGATCCTAACCACCGGAGTTTGAAGCGCAATGGTGGTTTCTACAATAGTTTTGGGCGACTGTCTGGTGAGTTTCGCTCGACTAACTTGCTAGATGAAGGGGAATTTCAGCTTCTGTTGCTCTTTAAGGTTGCGCAACACTGTTGGCTGAAACCGGGCTTCCGTTCGCTATTCTCGACTTTCTCTAGAAGTAAGAGGGTGTTATCAATGCCATATCGGCTATATTCGCCAGAACTGTTTTCGCCATGGGTGCTATAATTGAACTGATAACGCTGACATGTTTTTATCCGGTACACAACAGGGTTGCTATGATTGGCGATGCAAAGGTGGCAGGGTAATTGCTACGAAAATTCGCTAAAACCTGTTCATTTTTAATCCATAATTTACATTGTTATGCAGACCTTTTTGTTTGATTGTTTTTGCTACACAATGACGCTAAAGGGTGTCTCACATTAATTGCATCACGGAAAAACGTTGTAGAAAACCTAGTTATCTAGTTTACGAATCCTTTTCAAACTATCAGGCAATAATTAACAAGCTGTTAGTAAGCTTTAGCATATCTATTTCATTCAAATTCAAAATCATAACCGTACGCTCGCCCCTTATGCTTAACTTCACTTATTAAGTTTTGTACATCATCTGGCTGCAGCCTTTTCTGTACGGAAACCCACTTTTCTTCATATCTTTCTCAGATTTGACCTCTTTGGAATGCTTCCGTAGTGCCTGCTTCATAATAGCCCAGTATTGAGACTTAGTTCCAATAAGTTGGGGGGTTCAGGTCTTTGCATACGAAAGTACTGCACTCTACATAGGACAACATTTGAATAGTGTCACGAACCTAGATCCGGACAGAAGATCGTGGGGCCCTCGTGTTGCTTTGACAGAGCAATCAGACGCTTCTGTAGACAATCCTTGAGGTAGATCTCCCCGTTTACAGTTCCGATAGTCATGAACGGCGCACTATGTTTGAAACTTTGAAAGTTTCAACATTCTTATTTCCTCCGGAACATCAAACTTGTCCTGGGCGGTGAAAAACAGTAGCCCCGGAAGCAGCCGGAAGTTCGCCTTGACGTAAGTCTCATTATTCACGATGAGACAATAAAGCTTTGTCAACATCAGGGTAAACGGGTGCCTGAACAGGGTCACTGAAGAAAATTGATTGATGTCCTTTTTGAAGAAATCCACCCTGTTGTCTTGATACCACTGCAGTGCACTGTAGTACTTTCCGCTGTAGTGGCAGCTTGCCAAATCAGGCCAAAACTTTACAAGTCCATCGTAACCTTTATTTACAGAAGAATATGCTTTTTCAGGCACTCCTAAATGTACTTTTGGGAGTCTTGTATAGTCTTGTTTGAAATAATAACTTTGTTTTTTTGTTCGCACCTGCACCTACCTTGTCAGAACTTTGTGGTTTTCAAGAACTTTTGTCCGGGAAGCTGGCCATAATCTATCTTCACGCAAGTTTTGTCGTCTATTAGGACGCATCCTTCGTACTTTGTAAAAACCTCATTTTACAATTTATAGGAACGTCTTCTGGCTCCTGCACTGTCTTGATTTGGTTGTTTACTGGCTGTAAAGGATCGAAACGCTGCTCGCAGACGAATCCCTCTAACCGCTGGCATTGAATTTCTTGGCAATATCATAATCCGACAGCCCTGGGTTTGCTCTGATTCTTGACAATTGAAAACGTAACTTCCGAAGCCTTACGCTTTCTATGATCCTGCCGATCGATCGTATGTTGCTTACGCAAATGTTTGAGAACACTGGTTGATTTAGCCAATTTCAACGACTTCGGGATTTTTAAACCTGTTGTTTTCGAAATTGTTGCCCAAAATTGTTTTCGTTTCCATCAATCCATTTGAAACAGAACAAAAAAAACTGCTGAAAAAGTTATGCCCGTTGAAAAGCAGCAAATTTTAGTACAAAAAAACAGCAAAGTACAGTAACCCCCTGACATGCGCGAATTCCCTTGATGGTGGTCTCAAATGATAAATAGGCATTGACCTTTGTTGTTTCATCAGAAAATATCTCGTGATCCTTCGTATATAGGAAGCTTCTTCCTTCAGCAAAGTTGTTCAGTAGATTACGGCCTTCCGGATGGCTAACTTAAACGTTCAGAATTATCTCACTTCGCGCCGCTAGTGTGCATGTAAACTTACTTTGGCAACCTGCATCTCAAGATCTTTGACATATTGCAAGTTGGCGTCTTCAACAAAGATGTTTGGTTGATTGAAGCCTTAAGGATGGTGTTAACATTAGTTCAGAACACTCTGTATTACCTGTATTTTGAGATCTACATCGTGTATAAATTTACTGTTTTAAGGGCATCTTCGGCGGAAGTCTATTTTTAGATCCATTTTATACCTGATTTGCATCAGCGAAGCTTGGATAGAACTAGCTAAAATAGACCAACTTTGCGTTCTCCTCACCGGTGTTGTATTTCTTGTTGTTAAGCCCGCCAACACCTATCATCCTGTCGATCATTCAACATAAGAGATCAGAAGTTTTTTTTTCAGAGATCGCAGATTTTTCACAAACATTTTTCCATTGTTTGTTTTGACCAAAAAATGTTTAATGCCAGTAGTGCGCCGTTAGCTGACGACAAGGAATACTTGTTCTTTCGTTTGGCTGAAGGTGAGTGTGTGAATGCAAGCTTTTCATTAAAACGATATTAGATTATGCTGATTTTTAGTTTGGTAGCGGATAAACAAGAGTTGAAACGGAGAGGGTCACATTCTGGATGACGCCCCAACGTCGACCGTGATTTCTGTTTCGGTCATCAGAAGCTCTTCTAGGACTACTTTAGCGACACGCAAAACTGCAACGAGAAGCTTTTTCTGCGTTTCCGCATGCCAAGGGAGGTGTTCCTGGACATTATGCGACAACTAGAATCAACTAGAGGCTTCTCCAAAATGTATGTGTATGAGCTATTTGCAAGTGCTTATCATGACCAATCTATCAATTAACAGATCGTTTAATTTGAAGACTTCATTACTTTTCATTTCCGAGCAATCGAAATACTATTCGGAATCTCGGAACCTCCGCGACTAGATCAGCAATTTCCGGAAAATGCAGTGGCTGTAAAAAAAAACTAAGACAGGCATTCGTTATTTAGGAATGAAACGAAAAGGCTATTCACTAGCAACTAGAGGTAATTATCAGCATCCAAGGCGAGTAACACAACTTTTTGTCCACCGCCAGCATCACACGCAGCAAACACAGTTACTTTTCGGCTCACAAAGATACCTCAGAATATACTCAATAATATTGAGTTATTTTTTAGTAAAACGCCAAATTTTACTCAATAATTGGTATTATCAAATAGCAAGTGGTTTTTTAGAACGATATTTTTCTTGTACCAAATTGCTGCAAGAATAGATCAAAACATATACCATGCATCGATCACTGAACTTATTCCGTGCATCGATCACTGATTGGTTACTCAATATATAAGAATTCAGATACCTCCAGTAAATAAGAGCTAGGTTAAGTCAAGAATTTGAATAAACATTGATTAACGTTTTGACCATCAAGTTGAGAGGGTTTCTTCACTCAATATCACCGCACGGGACGAATACCCAAGTATTTATGATTACAAGAGTTCTTTAGAAAACTTCCAGAAAAGTTCTTCAGATAACTTCAAGGAAGTTCTTCAGAGAACTGCAGATAAGTTATTCAGTGAACTTCATGGAAGTGCTGCAGATAACTTCAGGGAAGATCTGCAGAAAACTTCAGGTTATTCATTCCCAGAACTTCGAGGAAAAAAATCATAGAACTTTGATGAAGTTTTTCAGAGCACTTCAGAAAACTTCTGGGATGATCTGCAGAGAACTTTGGGAAAGTTTTGTAGAATACTTCAGGGAAGGCCTGCAGAGGACTTCGAAGAAGTTCTTCAGAGAAGAATAGACCGAACTGGAACCTGTTCTGGAATGATCAATCCGAGGACAAATCATTAGATGCTCACAAAACGTTGAGAAATATCCTTCAGAAGCAGTTTCATGAATTTTGATGTCCACATTACCAGGGTTTCCTTCTGAAAAACATCATAGTCATTCAAGGTCCCACGGGGACATGTCACAGAATGACTGTTCCAGGAACAAGTTGGCATATGGCCCAAAATGGAATATCAATAGCTTCTAGGAATTAGTCCAAATATTGTTACACACATTCCGGAAATGCAATAATTATTCCTAAATAGAGTCTAATAAAACAAAAGATCGAATTACTGGTCGCATTGGTTTGGGTCCGGAACAGAGGCAGAAATAAATAGTGTCCTGGATTTTTGGGAACCAAATGAATCCAAACGGGTATTGCCGATAACGTTCATAGAGAGAATGAGCTTTTGAATCCAATGGTGTCAAAAATATCAAAATTGATCAATAATTGCCAGAGTAACAATCATTTGAATTTGCTGGTTACCCGGGTACCCTGTCGAACACTTATACCCCGTTCACACTAAAATCTACATTAAGTGATATAGAGTATCTTGATATCAAATGCCATGCACATTATTTCCAGAAAAAACTAGATGTATAGATGCTGATATCAAGATAGTCTATATCGCGTAATTTAAGTTGTACAGTGTGCGGCAGAAAATAATGCAAAAATTTGTTCTATTTCTTTCAAATCCCATTTTCAACTAATTCAAGCAATAATTTCAACATTTTCGAGTGCAGCTATCTTCCTTAAATCAGTGTCCTCCATTTTTATTAAAAACATCCACGAGCCGAGGCCAGAAGCCAGAGCAATGCTTTCGGACGTAGTTCTCCGACATTGACTGCCATGTGCATGTTATGGTTGACTTCAGGGTTTTCACACTAGGGTGAGATGTTTTGCAGGCTCGTGCTTCAACATATGCCCAAATCAAACGGATTAGGATCTGGACTTGTGACACGGCGCTTCATCCTGTGGTAGGACAACGTTTTGGTCCTCGGAAAAATTGTCATTCTACCGGGAAGACCTTGGTCCTTTAAATACCGATATACACAGCTTCAATGAAAACAGGCAGCATTTTCAAACCGTTGGACGCCACCAAGCCAAACATCATGACACCGATGTTTGATTTGAATTTTGAATTACACTTTTTTGGAACGTTCTCCATTTTCTAGCGGTGAAATGAACTGGTCCGTGCGGCTGTTGGCCACAGCATCGATGCTGAAAAGCTTTTCGTCGGAGAACAGGATTATTATTTTTTCCTTCTTCAACAAGGAAAGCAATCTTTTCAAACGAGTTACTCGTAGTTCCTTGACCCGGTCCGTAATCAAGTGGCGTTTCACTCTGGCTCTGGAAGATGCATGCAGGTCTTCTTTGATGATTCTCCGCATGGATTTGTCCGAAATATTGGCTTCCTTTGCAAGTTTTTTTGCACCGGATTACGAGCAGTTTTGCATCGACCGATTCGGTCACGTTCGGCGTGTGTAAGCGCGGACGTCCGCTTCCCGGCTTCCGCTGCTTAGGACCATTCTGCAGGGACTTTTTATGCGGTAAACTGTTGCCAAATGGCACCCTACTACCTTGGCAATCTCTTTCGGCTTCTTCTGGGCGAGCAACAAACTGGTGATCACTTCTTTCGCGAACATTTTGACGAATTTGCAATAAAACAAATAGAATGTTTGGATGCAGCACTAGAAAGTAAACATAAACAAATACATGTTCGACAGAAATTAGTCACTAGCTGCACGAATTAACCCAATACTCAAGTTTGAACATTTTCCAATTTAACTTTGGTTAAAGCATCCCATTCTTGCATCGTCTTTCTGAGTTCCAATTTTCTCCGCTACTTATTCTCTCCAAGCGACATCTTTTTCTTTAAGAAGCCACTTCAAACAAAATGTCTAATATATTGATAGCTAACGACCCGTAGATAGAACCTATATTCATTTAAAATTTCAAATACCGCCCACACTTGCACTGCACGTGGAATCTGTTCACCTAAGAAAAGAATCTTTCCATGACACTTTACTAATTGCACTACTCTTTCCTGGGAGCAAAGTAATCTTAAAGTAGGAACCGAAAAAAAAAATCTTGTCCTCTGCAGCTACCTGCCACGTCAGCGACAAGCAGACTGAAAGCACCGTAAAAAGGAACGATAAAGAAAAAAAATGCTTTAAAAAAAATTCTACCCAGACAGGAGACACGCAAAAAACTCCGCGTGCAAATTACTTTCGTGTGGTACTTTAAAATTGCTATGAAACTAACCCCCTCGCCCGAGACTCTCCCCTCCAGGGACGGGGGGTGTTGTTACAGGACAAATTGTGTACAGCAGTTTGACTTTTTCAAAGTTTTCGCTTTTTCCTCGCCCTTAGAGCTGGTTTCATGGAAGATAAAATGAGTGTGACACTTGCACGGTCGGTGTGACAAGATAAGAACTCTGGCAGGGAGCAGTTTTGCCTTCTTTCATCGCAGAAGGCCGCGCGTCTTCTTCACGGTTGACGCACCCAGTTGCTCGTTAATGGGCTGCGAACGCGACACGGTGGACCTCGGAAGACGAAGACGAAAAACTGCTTAAAAAAGCATGAAGAGTGAAAAAAGATGCACCCAAGTTCCTCTGCTAGTTGGAAGAGTGGAAAAGTTTCGTCGAGTGTGGTTATTCAATCGCAAAAGGGGTAAATTATATGCATGTTTACAGGATGTTATCAGGTTAGCGAGATATTCGAATGCCTGAGCGGGCTAGATCTGTGGACTGGAACTTACTCGCGATATGAAAATGATAATGCGGTTTTCAATTTGGCATGAGAATTAAAGAATTTCAAGAATTCAAGAAAAATAACTATTAGAACTCGTAGCTATTGGAAAGCTATGAATTCAATTCTTCATAGTACTTCAAAATTTGAACACTTAATGACTGTTGAAGCTGTTTCAGATTTCCAACAATACAATTTGAAATTCTTCGAATTTTTTCAATCAGCCTCATTTAATATCGCCATCTCTCCGCCAGTACGTTTGCTAGATTGTTCCCCAACATGAACAAGCGCACGATTTATTAACAGGGCAACAAATCCCCATATCTGCAACTAGCCATGTCGTTCCATGTGTTTGCATGTGGCCTGATTTCATCCCTAACAACCTACACACACACACACACATCAGCCGCATCAGCACAAACTATTTCGTTCAGTTTTCATTTTCGCCAACGGTCCGGGGGATAATCGAAACAGCAGGCTCGACGTTCGTTGCCCTGAAGAGGAGCCGGAGCTATCTGCTGGACGCCAGAAACCAAGTTTTGCTTTCGGTTGACCAAACTGCACTGCCAACTCCCACATATTTTGCGGAAAAGCCTTTCCTGTCCCGTTTCTCTCGTGACAGGGTTGTACCTTTCGATAGTATTTTATCGATTGCCTAACTTTGCAACTGATAGACAGATTTCCTTCTCTTATAAACTTCAACTTTTCCAGTGCCAAACCAAAAAACAAATACATCCCCGTATGGAAACTTGAAAAGGGTATTTAAATTTTCAAAGGGTATTAAACTGTCACAAATATTTTAGCTCCATAAATACGCTCTGGGTTGCACCTCTCGATGGGCGTTTCGAACCCTTGCAGCACGTGCCCCGGGCAAACTTTTCCCTATTGGAGGTTGAATTATGAAGGCTATAAAACTTTAATTCTATTTAGAGCGTTTATTACAGCTGACCTATAAGCACACTTTTGCCTCCACGGATGACTTCTTGTGGTTGAAAACGGTCCTGCATAGACCTCACATATACTCTTCATGAAAAGCGTCGCTATGCGTCACGTGTGCTCGTTCGCCGGAGATGATTCATAAATAAATTGTATACATTTTTGATTATCAGGTGAGGAAAATTCCCCAACGACATGTGCACCGTATGTTCAAAAGAGCAGCTCGTTCTGCCAGCCAGAATCGATGCTGTGGATTCGCTACGGAGAACAGCGGGAACATTAAATATTCACAGCTGAATCGAGACTCCATCCGCCAGTAGAGAGGAAACGAAGCTGCCTACTGCAAAGTCTGGGTTGGCTTTAGCCCGGAGCTTGCAAAAACCGACAGTATTTATTGTTTCGGTGCTTCGTTTAATCTCCTTTGTGACTGTTTATGTAGGTTCGTTGGAGTTCGTTGGTGTTTCATGTCTCATTCTGGCTGGGATAGATTTGGGTCTTTGGAAAAGGATTGTAATGGAACTGCGGTATACTTTGGGAGTTGATTCACTTGGAAGAGCACGGTAGTAGTTTTATGTTTTTTTGCTTCAAGAATAAGTTTTGCTTTGGAAAGTTTCTGACTGATACTTGAACAGCAACTTGAACATCACTATTTGCATATAAGAGGAAAGGAAAAGAGAAAAAAAAAATTACACCCCAAAATCTAATAGTCGAGGAACTTGAGAAAACTATTTATTGATATGGATTGCCAATGGATTGAATGGATCGCTAAATGTTATTCCAACGACTGAACTCAAGAACATATTGGCCGATTGATGGATTTTCATTACTTTTCGTTTTGGATTTGGTTGGGTTTAAAGTTATAAAAATAAAAATATCATTTCATGTGTTAACCTTCCTTGGGTATTAAAAAAAATACACATAAGGCATTAAGGTCATTATTGTCCCGGATTTCAACCCTTTCTAGAATTATGAAATTTCAACCTAGATACAATATTTATACCGCATTTGAAAGGTTATGGTCTCAAAAATACAGTAATATTAGCCACCGGTAATCTCCTACAAAAGGAAGGAGGTTTTGATTTTGATGTGTGAACAAAATTGCATACAAAACATTCCAGACTAGTTGTAGAGAGTTGCCGTCTTCAGCATCGTTTCTCATAATGTCATTTGTCATCTGTTAACACTATCATATTAGTTCCAGATATTGCCACAGAGATGATCTATCTTTGCCAAATAGAGCTCGCATCTTCGAAAAAGTTTCTCAGTATGTCATATGTCGTCTTGTGATATTATCATATTAGTTCCAGATCTCCCCGAAGAGATGACGCCACAGTCTATCTTCGCAAAGATCTGAAACTAATCTGATAATCTCAACAGAAGACATATGATATACTGAGAAACTTTGCCGAAGACGGGCAACTCTCTGGTGCCTCATTTGGCAAAGATAGTCTACAGCGCCATCTCTGCAGTACAATCTGGAACTGGAAAATCCGCATACAAACTCCTCAAGAGATCATTGTGTGGGGATGAGGGCGCAAACAACTCGACCCACTAAAAACCCAACCGTGCCTCTAGCCTTGGTCACTCCGCGGAAGCACTTTTCGGTTTTATTTCGGGAAGGGGGCTATTGTGTGTTAAGCACGCGCTTATGTCTAACTACAAAGAGCTTTAGTTGTTGGTTGATCTCTTTAACCTGTCGTTGGCTGTTTCACCATTTGTCCTGGAGCTCTAAGACAACCTGAGAAGCCACCATGTTTACCGCGTCCCATATGTCCTGTTCTTGACACATTATCTGGACAAGATTATCCAGGGTCGTGTCCCAACCGCTCATGGCCACCCGAGCAGGAGACAACAGCATATGAATACCTAATTCTGATCTTGATAACTGGCCTTGGTATTAAAGAGCTCAGATTAAGAGGTTAAAATACCTGAACAAAGTACCTTAGAATTGCAAGCAAAATTTCTCATGAATAACAATACTTGTTATTTTTGATACCTGGGAAATCCTGAGAAGTACTATTTTGGTATTGTCTAACCTCAATTTGATATTCACATTAAAGTGTGGGAACAAGTTTATGGTATTATCCTCTGGTATTTTACCTCTTAATCTGAGCTCTTAAATACCAAGGCCAGAAATCAAGTTATTCGTTCCTGCCTGAGCATCATGCCGTTCCTAGCGTCGTTGAAGCGAAGGCACACGACGAACACATGTTCTGCAGCTTCATCCGCTTCCACGCATACGGGACACGCGGAGGACTCTGTGTGCCCGTACTTTTGCAGATACTGTCTGAAGCAGCCGTGGCTTGACAATATCTGGGTCAAGTGGAAGCAATGTCCCCATGTTGCCGATCGACCCATCCAGATATTTCCGGAACTAGTCGCTGGGTCCGCCGACCTTTGATGGAATAATCCCACTCTCTCTGTCACCTGACCATTGATGTAACTCGTGTGGTCTTGCGGATAGTTCTTGTTCCCCTTTGTTCGAAGCATTCTGTGTACTCTTTTGTGCCTGGATATCATCCTCGCCAAAACGCATACCGCGTCGCGTGACACTGTGTGGTATGCGCTGACCCCTCTCAGCCACATTAACCTGTGGATACTTTCGAGCTTGCCGAGGTAGCTCTTAGTACTCAGGGCGGTAGCCCATACAGGCCCACCTTACCTCATTATAGACATGGCGACGCTAGCCAAAAGCCTACGCTTGCTCCCCTATACCGCGGAGCTATTGAACATCATGCGGGATAATGCCGATATAGCCATATAGGTTTTCTTGCTGGCGTAATCGACGTGGCTGGTAGAAGACAGCTTATCGTCGATCATGGCCCCAAGTACCTCAAAGACCTCTTCGATGCAATTGTGACCTCAGTCTTATGGTGGGCTAGCACCAGTTTCCTGAAACTCATCCATCTCTCCACAATGCCAATGGAGTGCGAGGCCGTTAGCTCCAACTTTTCAATGGGTTCACCACATATCTCCAGGGTGATGTCGTCCGCGAACCCGAAGATCTTCACCCAATTGGGGAATTCAAGCGGTAGTACCTCATCGTACATCGTGTTCCATAGCACTGTACCTAGGGAACCTTGTGAGACGCCTGCGGTGGTCTGAACATGTTTCTGGCCTACCTCTGTATTGTAATAACTTTGAACTTTGTACATGTACCCAGAAACCCGAAGGCCTTGGATAAAGTTAGCGATACCCACACAACTGTTGCAATTGAACGCAAGGGTGACCACTACGCGGTAGCGGATTCCTCGCTGCTTACGTTGGATTTCCACTTTGGCCTTCTTGGTGACGGACAGAATGGCATCCACCGTCGACTTCCCTTTACGGAAGCCAAACTGATTGTTAGACAGACCGCCTATACCCTCCGTGTATCTCGTCAGTCTGTTGCAGATTACCCTCTAGAGCACCATAACCGCTGTATCCAACAGTAATATAGGTCTATATGCCGATGGATCCCCTGGTGGCTTTCCTGTCTTTGATAGCAACACTAGGGTTTGAATTTTCCAGGCGTCCGGAAAGAAGCCCTCGTTCAAACATCTTTGCATCATCGCCCTGAACATTCCGAGCGCCAGTGAAATAGCCGTCGGTATACCGTCAGGGACTGGCGCTTTCCCTAATCCCCTAATGAAAACCTTCAGTAGCTCTGGTGGTGGCTCGGTTGAGGCCGTCGTGCCCTTGATTTTGGCCATTACCACTCGATAGGCGTCACCCCATGGGTTCGCATTGGCCTTCAATCAGGCTCGTCTACTGGCCTTTATCTCTTTCTTAAGTGCAGCCTTGGTGATTTCAAAATTCTACAAAGGGTTGAAATCCTGGTCAATATTGACCCTCATGTCTAAAGTGTAACTTTTTTGTACAACCTCGAACTGATTAAAAAAAGATTTTTTTTATGCCAAAAAAAAGAATTCCATCATATATTAAAACTCAGAAAATTTCAGCCCGATTAGTTCAAACCTAATGAAGACAGCGTACATTAAAGTTACGCCATGTGTCCGAATTAACCACAATATCTTAGGAAGGTTAAACGTACATGTTCATGCAGTGTGATGTTTGCCCTTGAGCAAAATCATGAAAATGGAGTTGATGATGGCGTTTGGGGCTGCATAGTTTTTGAAAACTCTACCGAAATACTCCGAAGATTGGAACACTGACCAGATAACGGAGCCTAGTACGATTTTAGAACGGTTGAAGTAGGGGAGGACGCTAGCCTACTTCAATCGTTCGTCCCGTCCTACTTGAATCGTACTACAATTCCACTTCCATTGTTACAACCGAGTGATTTCAAATGTCAAAATAGTAGGCGGTTCACTTTAAATTTTGGCAGTTACTTGAAATAGCGTTTCCGAAAATGATAACGGACCATGAACTAGTTCAAGTTTTCAAAGGTTTTCCCTTTAAAAGTTATTTAGTTCATGATTACGTGATTCAGTTCACGGTGTATTTTAGCTTGTTCTCGAATTCATTACTGCAGTTCATGGATCTGGAAATGGATTATTTTGCGTGCGCCTTTGATGTAGGTCTGTTTACTTCAAATAGACCTCGGATTATTGAATGTATGTATGTGTGTAATTCCGAGATATGTAGTTCCTCAGCAAACCACAGGTGATCACCCACAATTCCGGATCGCGAATAACGAGTTACCAGCCATGTTCAATTCAATAGACACACTTCAATTCTTGCTTTATCGAACGATCGATTATAACTTGAATGAGTACTAAACAAATGTTTTGTTGGTATATGCAAGGACCGATTTTCAGTGATTAGGGATGATCAATTTAACTGACCGTCGCCCGTCCCGGATGACACTGGAACCTCGCAATTCTATTTTTTTTATGTCTCCAATCGTAACACTTTCGCTGCTTTCCATGGAGGTTCCAACTTCTTCGTTGAAGTCTTCGTCTTCGTCGTTCAGAACGAATCGCTTCATTAACTCGGCCCTCGTAGCTGTTTTGTTTGGCTCCACGTGAACGCCAACCTTCTTAACGTCATAGAGGCCATAGTGCTTTTGCTTCGTTACGCGATAAGGTCCCAGGAACTTCTTTGCGATTTTGAGATGAATTCAAAATTGCGTACGGTTGATAGTGATCAAATCTCCATCCTCGTAGACTTGCGATGTTTTGCGCTTCTGATCTATCTGCCGTTGCATGCTGCTGCGGCTCCAAATCTTAACCCTAACTTTTGCATGGTCCTCTGTTTTTCCCTCGTGAAACATCTCTGCCCGTTCTTGTATAACCGCTTCAGCAAAACGTACATTCTCCAGAGACCCCATGGTTTTTCCTAAGAGCAGCTCAAACAGACTGCGGTCCATGCTGCGTTGGTGGCTATTGTTGATATAACATTACAAAAGACGAACAAGCTGCGACCAATTTTCGGGATGTTCAATGGACAACTTCGGAACAACTGTACTGTGGATCACATTACATCTAAAAAATGTTGAATATGGTACAGATTGTTTTAGTGACTTCTTTATTTATTTTTATTGTTGTGTTGTGCCTTAATCTGTGTTGTCAAATAAAGAACAAGACTAGAGCCTAAATTACTGAAGAAATGCAGACAAGTTTCTTCCATAAAAGCACTGCCTATCAGTGGGACATTGATGGCAAACACACACACACACACACACACACACACACACACACACACACACACACACACACACACACACACATGATATTGAACAGAAATACATATACAATATACACTTCTTTTTCAAGCTACGCAGGTTCAAATTAACTAACGAAGGTGTGCTGATAATGAAAGGTTGGCTTTCTAAATCTCATCAATTTGCTTCGGCACTGCTTCGTGTGACCTCAGAAGAGAAAGTATATGCTTTAGGAGGCATTCCTTTAGGTACACCTGCCAATTAACCGTTCCAGTTGTCACAAATGGGGTGTTCATTTTTTTTTGGCAAGCTATGACATCTTCTGCTTTTTAACGTCCTCCGAGACATCGAATGTATGATGGGCAGCGAAAAACTGAAGCCTTGGAAGCTGCTGGAAGTCTGCTTTTACATACATCTCATCATCCATAACGAGGCAATGTGGTTTCATCAACTTGTGGGTGTAGAGCTTCCGTGCACGTGTTTTATCCACCGTATTCTGTCATCGCGATTAGGCGCCTTTTCGAATTTGTACGTGTTTTTTGCATTTTGCACGAAAGTTTTGGTTAGGTTCAGTTTCTTCGCCACATCTCGAACTGAACTGTTGGGATTCCTCTTGAAAGCTTGAACTACCCGATTATCATTAACACTATACGCAGATCCATTTTTGTCATTTTTTTCTTTCCGAACGATGGTCAAAAGTTTATGGTACCGATTTAAAACACCAGACTTCGTAGAATGTACCATTCCCAGCTTACTGTTGATGGCACGATGAGAAAGATCCGGATTTTCGAGGTACGTGCGCAAAATTTCTTTGCGCCGCTGCTGTTTCTCCGACTCCATATTCGCAACGATTGCAC
This sequence comes from Aedes japonicus, assembly GCA_034211315.2. NCBI lineage: Eukaryota > Metazoa > Arthropoda > Insecta > Diptera > Culicidae > Aedes > Aedes japonicus. The sequence continues at coordinate 23,632 of JASCZW010007251.1, forward strand.
ATCTGCTAGTGAAACTTATAGTGAATTCGTTTTTGATCCAGTTCCAAACTGGATCGGGTATCAAAATTGGGTCGGCTTGTTGTGTGTTCAACGTCAGTGGTTCCGGTTTTATTTGTAACTCGTATCGGATTGAGGTTTGCACTGACTATAAGTTCGGGAATCGCAGATTGGAGCTAGTTCCAACCTAGGTTCAAAAACGAATTCGATATTACACAACGTAAACTAATACACATTGAACTAATTCCACCCAAAATTTCAATAGAAAATACCCAACGGGAAAAAGTTACGGCCATTTAAAAGTGGTGCAATTTGATTCCGTACAACCTTTATTGACAATTCATCTATGTTGTTGGATTGATATTCTTTATTTTTTTTCCCGGAACTGTTGGGAATTTGATGCATACCTGATTTTTATTTTTCAGTAACAACCCAGTGGATGTCAGATATATTCTGTAAATACATTCATTCAATAACAAAGGGTAAAGGGGAAAACAGGGTGCCAGACGAAATGTAGGCTAGATGAGGGATTTGTGGTCATCTGGCCCAAGTCTTTTCTGCTTTTCCAATCAGACTATGACTGGTGTGGCCACTACTGTAATCTGGCCCAAGTCAGTGGAGGTCTGATTACCTTCCGACATTGACATGATTCTCGCTTTGGAGGAAGCCGAGAAATCCACTGCACTTCCACGAGAAATCTCTGGGATGTTGGATAGTTGGGGAAAGGTTAGCAGTAGGGTTCGTTTTGGTTAGCGATACGCTAAAAGTATGTAACAGTTTCCGCCAAAAGCAATGGGCCGCTGCAATGTGACTGAAAAGAGACAAGCATAACGAAAAACACAACAAAACAAAAGCGACAAAAACAAATATTATAAGATATTGTCTTTGAAATTTGGTAGAAATAAATTATTTAATGCTTTGCAAACCAGCTCTCCTCGATGTCCTAGATCTTGGCCAAGTCCTTCTGCACCCACAGCTGCTGCAGTCGGCACTCGTCCACAACAAGCCGGCCGTCACCGACGTGTCGGAAACCATCCAGTAGTAATATGATATCTGCGTCTAATACATTCTTCCTACACCGATTAATTTACAAACTTAGCCTGCACACCGAATCAAAATTCACTTTGGCGCGGTTACGGTATTTTCTTTTAGAATCTAGTTCTAGATATTCGCCCTTTATATCTGCTCAGATTTTCCATCGTCAATATTTTTCCTCAAACGTAGCAATCGCCAGCTCAGGTTCGATGCAAGCAGCAGCAGCTATCATGCCGTTCGTTTTGAACGACCAGACAGCAGACCCAAGAATGGACACTTTTTACAATTCACTTTTTCCACTGCGTTGCGACCGGACTGATAAATATCACCAATCGATTCCGAACGACCGTAACTTTATACTTTCAATCTTTTTAACCAGATTTTCGCCGTGCTGATGTAACTCTACTTCCGAGTGCGGGGGCGAAGCACAAAAAAAAAAAAAAAAAAAACCGGGAAATACTAGCGACAATCACACATTTCGGGAGAGAATGGATTGTATTCACTATTTCTTACACAAAGCACGCATATCTTGTATGAATTCACTGTTAGTTTAAGTTAAATACCGAATTATTGTTTGATTTTTTCGCAAAAATGACGGAGCAAAAACAAAACACGTCAGTTTCAAAGCACGGCTTGCTGCGAACTCCGCATCTCTAGTTTTCAGATATGGTAAACAATAATAAAAATACTTTCAATTGCTGCTAAGAAATATTATTTTTGTCAGCACGAACTTGGGAAATTAACATTTGAAAAGGGCCTATTTTTTTACTTAAGCCATATTAACTTTTGTTTAAAATACAATAGCGAAAATTAAGGCTCAAATGGTTTCTTTTATTGCTCTAGTATCAATGGCAAAACAAATTGACAGAAAAAAATGTTAAAGCAAAATAACCGAGTTTCATAGGGACACCCTAAGCTGCGTAGGCACAATTGCTCTAATTCGGTCATATCAAAAGCTACAGAGAAATTTATTCAATTAAAGTTGCTTGAAATTTTCTAATTTACAACTGTCTTGAGGATATATGCCTGTATTTCTCCACATTGCAAAAGTTAGATTTTTGATGTCTTTGAAAACAACGACCACCCTAGTTTTATTTCTCACAAAGAGAAGGGCCTTATTATTATAAACAACTTTGTAGAGGACTATTCATACTTAGGCGAAAAATTAATCTTCCTAGTTAAATTCGCATTCTGGACCACTTTCTCTTATGGCCAGAATTATATTAACGCTACTGAAAAATCTCTCAACCCACCTCAACTCAATTGTACACATTTTTGCCCCATTGCTGAATATTGAGCAATTATCAATACAAAAAAAAAAAAAGAAATATGACAGATCAACCAAAAAACCATCTGATTTGCAGAAGTGGTTAGAAGAAGACAGACTAAGTTAACAGCTGAAATTTTTGACTTCAACATTGTCTATATCCTTTAAGGACTGCATCGTTAATTATGAGTACACCTTTAAGGTTCTGTTTGAAAAATACTGTGACTTATTTTGACAGCTGTTTAGTGTCAATGTGTTGCTTGCCTTGTAAACAAACGAAAATCTTCCCTAAAAGTTAAAGTTTTACTTTCGGCCGTGGTGGAAAAACAGGTGCGTCAAACTTAAATTTGGACAAACAAAATTGCATAGTTTTTAAAGGAAAAAAGGAGGTATCCATCCGAGATTGCACTTAAAAGTGTGAAACGACGAAGGAGTGAAATTCTCTGAAGACGTATTGGAAACAAAAATGACCCAAACGCAGCCAAATTCAGGCGGATTCCGTGAAAACTCGGGCTCGGAAGCTGTACGACGACGTTTTGAGCAAAAATGACATGTGCATTATCATGAATGACGAAACGTACGTCAAATTAGGGTACAGGGCACTTTCAGGGGCACAGTTTAACACCGTAAAGCATGGAACGAATGTCCCAAATTCGGAGAAATCGATTTTTTTGCGAAAAATTTGGAAGAAAGGTGTTGGTTTGGCTAGCAATTTTCGAGTGCGGTATGAAATCAAGACTGTTTTGGCCTGATTTGACATCCTGCCACTATGCGCGTTCCTTCTTGGATTGGTATGAAGAGAACAATGTCCAATTTGTGAAAAATCTTGTCGTGAATCCTCCAAATTGTCCGAAAATAAGGCTCATTGAGAAATTTTGGGCTTTGATGAAAGGAAAGCTGCTCATATACAGCAATTTTTTGGTGAACTCATGATTAATGGTAAATTCCTTACCATTAGTAAGTAAGTTACGATTTTCTTATAAAATTAAGTCATTTTTAATGTTTAAAAAAAAAACCTTCTCTTGTTTTCCAACATGATATGCAATAATTAAAATGCTTTCAAATGCTGCTTAGAAATTTTTTTTTGTCAGCCTGAACTTGAGAAATCAACATTTGAAAATGGCCTATTTTTACAAAAACCTTAATAACTTTTGTTTAACATACGATAGCGACAATTTTGGCAATGGTATCTTATATTGCTCTTGAATGAATAACAAAGCAACTTCACTGAAATAAATAAATGAAAAAGTTAAACCAAAATAACTGATTTTTATAGGGACACCCTAAACTACGTAGGAATAATTGTTCAAATTCGGTTATTTCAAAAGCTACAGAGAAATTTGTTTAATTAAAGTTCCTTAAAATGATGATATCTACAACTTTCTTGAAAAATAAATCCCCGTGTTTCTTCAAATAAAAAAAAGTTAGATTTTTGGTATATTTGGAAGCAACGACCACCCTAGTTTTGTTTCACACAAAAATAACGGCCTTCTCATTATATAAAACTTTGCTAAATTCGCTTTCTGGACCACTATGTAGTAAAAACATAATTATATTGATGCTAATGAAAAATCTCTCAACCTACCAAATTGTCCAATATTTTCCCCTATTGCTGAATATGGAGCAATTATAAAAAAAAAAGAAGAGCGGCAAAATAATCTAAAACACATTTGATTTGCAGAAGTGGTAAGAAGAAAACAGACCAAGTTAACAGCTCTACAGGGTGCGGCAGAAAATAATTCGAAAATGTTCAAGCTAGAGTATTGGGTTTATTCGTGTAGCTAGTGACTAATTTCTGTCGAAAGTGTATTTTTTATGTTTACTTTCAAGTGCTGCATTCAAACATTCTATTTGTTTTATTGCAAACTCGTCAAAATGTTCGCGAAAGAAGTGATCACCAGTTTGTTGCTCGCCCAGAAGAAGCCGAAAGAGATTGCCAGGGTATTGGTAGGGTATCATTTGGCAACACTTTACCGCATAAAAAAGTCTCTGCAGGATGGTCCTAAGCAGCGAAAGCCGGGAAGTGGACGTCTGCGCTTTGCACGCACGCCGAACGTGAGATCAAATCGGTCCGTGCAAAAATTGCTCGCAACCCGGTGCGTTCCATAAGAAAACTTGCAAAGGAAGCCAATATTTCGGAGAAATCTATGCGAAGAATCATCAAAGAAGGCCTGCATGCATCTTCCAGAGCCAGAATGAAACGTCACTTGATTACGGATCGGGTCAAGGAACTACGAGTGACTCGTTCCAAGAGATTGCTTTCCTTGTTGAAGAAGGAAAAAATGATAATCCTGTTCTCTGACGAAAAGCATTTCAGGATCGATGCTGTGGCCAACAGCCGCACGGACCAGTTCATTTCACCGCAGAAAGTGGAGAACGTTCCGGAAAAAGTGAAATTCAAATTTCAAACCAAACATCCGGCTGGTGTCATGATGTTTGGCTTGGTGGCGTCCAACGGTTTGAAAATGCCGCCTGTTTTCATTGATGCTGGAGTTAAAATCAATACTAAAGTGTATATCGGTATTTTAAAGGACCAAGTGCTTCCCTGGGTGAAGACCAACGTCTCCGAGGACCAAAACGTTGTCCTACAGCAGGATGGAGCGCCGTGTCACACGTCCAATCGAACACAACAATGGTTGAACGATAACATGAAGTTTTGGCCGAAGGATTTGTGCTCCCCTAGCAGTCCGGATCTTAATCCGTTGGATTATTCGATTCGGGCATATGTTGAAGCACGAGCCTGCGAAACATCACACCCTAGTTTGAAAAATCATAACACGCACATGGCAGTCAATGTCGGAGGACTACGTCCGAAAGGCATGCTCTGGCTTCCGGCGTCGGCTCGAGGATGATAATAATAAAAATGGAGGACACATTGAATAAATTTGTTTAAAAGGACTTTATAAAGATAATTGCTTTCGAAAATGTTGATATTATTGCTTGAATAAGTTGAAAATTGGATTTGAATGAAATAGGACACATTTTCGCATTATTTTCTGCCGCACCCTGTACTGTGCAAATAATGAAGCGTGGTTTAAAGCAAACAGTCCGAGAATTTATCCGAAATTGAAGAATAATCTCTCTTTAAAGTTCTATAAATTCCCAACAGAATGAAATCTTAACCGCTTGTTTTGTGTCCTTTTTTGATGAAAAAATGTGTCATTTTGTGCGGCCATACACTAAAAGGATCAAACTTTATTCAGATAGAAATCTTTGCTGAAAAATCACGATCATTATGAAATCACCTACAATTCCATTGAAATGATTCTTCATGGCAACTGAGATCTCAATTCTTCTCATGAAAATGTCATGCGACAGCCAAATCGCCGAGACCTTTCCAGACATTTGCAGGGTAATAAAATCCATTCTTTTCCAAAGTTGAATCAGATTATGCAACCTTCACGCCCAGTAAATGAAACCCCCTTGAGCGAAAGGGAACCGCACGAAGCCGAAGCTGAAGCCGATGGTAGCGATTTTCACTCCATCATCGTCATCAAACACTCGCACAAGAAAGCGCCTCGCTCGTCGTCGGTCTGCATGCGGTGCAATGCCAAAGCGCCAACGATGAAAGGGTTCGGTTCGCGAGAAAAAGGGAAATCCTCCGGGCCGCTGCCATAGCCGCCGAGCGCTGCCGTTGGAAAGATAATTTTAATTAAGCGACAATTTTTATTTGCAAAAGCCGTCGCCATAAAACGGGGCACATTGAATCGAGCGAGTTGATGATGGCAGAAGGCTTGTGCGGTTGAGTATGGTTGTGCCATCCCGTGCAGTGGGTGGAAAATTAATGAGAAGTGGATCGCCGTAGGTTCACCCACCGATAACAGCCTTGGCAAGCGTGGCTGAAGGAATTTGTAATTCAATTAATGGTTATTAAGATTCGCTTTGAGTGGATGGCGCAGGAATGTTGATTGAAAAAGAATAGTGGACGAGAGTCTACAGATGATCATGGGTTTAAGCCAACGTTGAACTACTTGTTTGCTTGATGTTCTAAAAACTGATGCATTGCGTAATCTTGCTTCACAGCAATAGAAACTTTCTCCATTGAGTGCTAGCACCTAATTTTCCGCTTCTTTTATTTCTAGCCCTTGGGGCAGAAAATAACGCAAAAGAGGCAACGCTTTTTTCCACGGACTTATACTCACAAACACTGCAGCGTTGTGTTCCCCCCCCCCCCCCCCCCCGTCGATCGATGCCGCAGCAATGATAAGTCCGTGGAAGAAAAGCGTTACTCTTTGCGTTATTTTCTTGCCCCAGCTAAATAAAGCGGAAAAATTAGTGCTAACTCAATGGAGAAAGTTTCTATTGCTGTAAACAAGATTACGCAATGCATCAGTTTTTAGAACATCAAGCAAACAAGTAGTTCAGTAGCCAAACCCATGATCATCTGTAGACTCGTCCACTATTCTTTTCAATCCAACATTCCTGCGCCATCCACTCAAAGGCAGATCTTAATAACCATTAATTGGATTACAAATTCCTTCGGCTTCCCGCATACCAAAATGATTGTCGTGGAATAATTTTGACGATCCACTTCTCATTAATTTTCCGCCCTTGCTGGGATGGCTGTATACGCACAATTCTGCCATCGTCAGCTCGCTCAATGTGCTTGTTTATGTGACGGCCTACAGATAAAATTGTCCTTAATTAAAATTATCTTTCAAACACGGCAGCATCATGTAACAGCATTGGAGATTTCCTTTTCTCAGACTTCCCTTCATCGTGGCGCTGGCATTGCACCATGCAGGCCGACGTGCCAATGCGGATGTTTGATGACGATGATGAATTAATCGCTACCATCGGCCTAACCGGCCTAAACTCAGAGGACTCATTTACTGGGCGTGAAGACGCAATCTGATTCAGCTTTGGAAAGATGGATTTGTACCCTTGGAAGATCTCGGCGGTCATTTGACTGTCGCATGACATTTCATGAGAAGAGACCAGATCTCAGTTGCCATCAATGGGGTGTAGATGATTTCATATTGATCGTGTTACAAATAGATTTCTGTCTGAATAAGTTTGATCGCTTTAGTGTATGGCAAATGGCGTTTTTTCATCCAGAAGGACATGAAGCGATTCTGTTGGGAATTTATAGAACTGGAAATCTTCAATTTCCGGATAAGTCTCGGATATTTGCTGGAAACTTCACGCTCGTGTTGCGCAATTGTTGGCGAAGATGATGCGAGAAATGTGATCTAAATTCAGATCCGGTACCAGCGATTCAACGTAATATCGGCATTTTCGAAGCAGTAATAACATAGAAATCGCTTAAACCAATTTATTCAATGTGTCCTCCATTTCCAGCCAATAAATCCTCGAGCCGGCGCCAGAGCATCGGACGTAGTCCTCCATTGATGTGCGTGATTTTTCAGGCTTTAGGGTGATGTTTCACGGGCTCATGCTTCAACATGTGCCCGAATCGAATGATCAACGGATTAGGTCGGACTGCTGGGGAACGCAAATCCTTCGTGCAAGGCTTCGTGTTATCGTTCGGCCATTGTTGTGTTCGGTTGGACGTGTGCCATCCTGCTGTGGAAACGTTTGGCGTCTTGATCCTCGGGAAGACAGTCGCCTTGAAGATGACCGATCCTTTAAACGCGCGACGTACTTTGATGTGTTACCTCCAGCATCAGTGAAAACGGGCAGTACGACAAGGCAGTTTCCGCAAACCAAACTGTCATGACGCAACCATTGAATGTTTGGTTTGAAATTTGAATTTCACTTTTCGGGACGATTCTCCACTTTCTGCGGTGAGAATAATTTGTCCGTGCGGCCGATGGCACGGGCATCGATCCTGAAATGCTTTTTCGTCAGGAAGGCAGGTCCTCATTTTTCCTTCTTCAACAGGGAAGCGATCTCTTGGAACAGTCGCTCGTAACTCGAGACGATCCGTAGTCAAGTGACGATTTCATTCTGGCTACTGCAGGTGCGTGCGGAATAACATTGATGTGGCTTCGCATCGTCGGGGCCTTTCTTGCATCGGTACTCGCTGCAGGGACAACATGGAACGCGGACGCAACTTGCGCGGACCGGTGATCTCGTTCATCTGTGCGTCGCTGACGATCCACTTCCCCGGCTTTCCTTTGCCCCAGGACCTCCTGCAGGGCTCTTATGCGACAAGTGACCTTGCCAAATGATACCTACCAATGCACTGCCGCAATCTTCTACTCTTCTGGGCGTGCAGCAAACTGGTGATCACTTCTCTTCTTGGCTGGCTGAGTTGCAGTTTACAGCTACGTATGTTTGAATGCTTGCGCTGAAACATAGTGCTATGAGATACACTTTCGGCAGGGGTAGTCTCAACTACCGAATAAACGCATACTTCACAGCTGGACATTTTCAGGTATTTTCTGCCTGTAGAGCTGTCAACTGGTCGTATTTTCTTCTTGCCGCTTCTGCAAATCAAACGTGATTTTGGAACAATCTTTGCCATCGCCTCTTCTCTTATAATTGCTCCGTAATTCAGCAAGGAAGGTATTGAACGAACTAATTAGGAGTTGAAGATTTTCATTAGCATCAATACAATTATGTTTTTACTACATAGTGGTCGAGCTTTGAGTTTAGCAAGTTTTATGTAATGGAAGGCCGTTATTTTGTGTGAAACAAACTAGCTGATATGTATACCGAAATCTAACTTTTATTTGAAGAACACGGATATTTTTCAGAGGATATGAATCATCATTTTAGGGGCTGTAATTACGACAGGGCTCTGTAGCACGAAATGGCCGGAATTTGTACGATTATTCACATACGTAGTCTAGGGTGATATGAAATCGGTTATTTGGTTTGGCACTGGTATTTATTTCAGTGGTACTTTATTCATTCAGGCAATATAGATACCGTGCCAAATTGCTCGTAATCATGCACTGTAAAGATAGGCCATTTTCAATGTTGTTCTCAAGTTCAGGCTGACAGGTCTCATCGTATTTGGCATTTTAGTACTGTGCATCATGCTGAAGTGGAAACAGAGCGTTTAAACCGACTTGAACACTATAAAATCGAAGCCCTTGCGAATGTGAGTTACCATTAATCATGAGTTCGCAGAAAGGTATGCAATATGAGCGGCTCCTTGCGTCAGAGCTAGATTCCTCGGACGGTGGTTGCTGTCCTCGGACGTGCTGGGAGGATTCACGTAGATTTTCTGGAGATGAGCGTGTTCCTCTTCATGCAATCAGAGAGGACACGCCTGCAGTAACCGGGATCTTCAAGTCAGGCCAAAACGATCTTGATTTGCATACCGCACTCGAGAATTGCTAGCCAGATACCGAGCGCCTTTCTTCCAGGTTTTCGCATGAAAATCGATTTCTCCAGTTCTGGACATTCGTTCAGTGACTTACGTCTTGTAACAATGCTAGCACCATGCCTGTTTTGACGTTGCGTTTCGTCGATCATGCATGTAACGCATGTCATTTTTGCGCAGGTTCCTTGTCGTGCAGCTCGAGCCCGGTAATTTACGGAATCCATAATTTGGCTGCGTTTCGTCGTTTTGTTTCCAGTGCTGTCTTCGGAAATTTCCTTCGGCTAGGTCGTTTCACTGCTGCAAGTGCGGATCTCGGATGGCTCCTTTTTCCTTTAAAGGAAGCTTATGCGGTTCATGTTTGTCCACAAATTTAAGTTTGACGCTGCCTACTTCGCGGCCAAAGTAAGGCTTTGGCACGGGAAGATTTTCGTTTGTTTAGACGAAACTGTATTGACAAACGGCTGTAAGGTAAGTCGCAGTATTTCAGGCAAACGCTAAGTGAAGCGCTCATGATACGTGCGGTCCTTCAAAGTTATGAACAATGTTGAAGTCAACCGGCTGACCAGCAGTCTGTCTTCTTCTAACCTTCACCCACTGGAAATCAGATATGATTTTTTGGTGATGAATAAATATTTCTTTTTTTGTATTGATAATTGCTCAATATTCAGCAATGAACAAAATGTACAATTGAGTTAATTAATTGTAGCACATTAATATAATTCTGGCCATGAAAGTGGTCAATCTTGGAACTGCTAGGAGAGATTAATTTTTTCGCCCTGAAATGAATGAATCCTCACACAAGTTGTTTATAATAATAAGGCCACTCTCTGTGAAGTATAAAACAAGTGGTCATTTATTTTCAAGACATCAAAATCCCAACTTTGCAATGTGAGAATACAGGCATATAATCAGTTAGCCAAATTAGAAGATTTCAGGAAACGGCACTGGCTGGAATAAATTTCTCAACAGCTTGTTATGACCGAATTAAGTAATTGTACTTCTGGCAGAATGTCCTATGAACTCATTTATTTTCTGTAAATTTAAGAGCAACAAAGAGGCATTTGAGCCAACAGACACAAACTGTGCATATTTTAGGCAAGTGTATGGCAAGTGAAAATGGGCCCCTACCTTTTCAAATGTGGAGCCTACAGGATTCGTGGCGTGACAAGATATTTCTTGGCAGCAGTGAAGTATTTTGGCCATTGCAATTTACCATATCTTTGAAAACTGACGTGTTTTGTTTTTTATCCATCCTTTGCGAGAAAATCAGACAGTAGTCATTATTTAACCCAAACTAACAGTGAATTCATGAAATAGTGAATGCAATCCATTCTCTGAAATGTGATGTCTTCAATTATTTCACGTTTTTTTTGATATGCCCCCTCAGAGCAAGTTGTACGTGAATCTGATTCGTTGGAGAATATAAGTACGGTCGTTCAAATCGATGATGACCTCCGGTGTCGCAACACCGTGAAAAGTGAATTGTAAAAGTATGTCGTTAACAGGTCTGCTGTCTGGTTCCAAACGAACGGCATGATAACTGCTGCTGCTTGCAGGCTTGTATTCTACGTTGAAGAAAATATTGACGATGTAGTAGTATAAAGGCGTATCAAATTCGTTCTAAGAAAACGCCAAATGAGACGGTGTAGGAGAAAGTATGATAGATGCAGATATCATATTACTACTGGATGGTTTCGACACGTCAGTAACGGCCAGCTGATTGAAATGGACGAGCTACAACAATGAGTAGAAGGGCAATAAGGTCTAAGTTTATCGGGAGAGCTGAAACACAAAGCGATAAATAATTTATTTCTACCAGAGACAATATCTGTAATGACTGTTTTGTCGCTTTTGTTGTGTTTTCGTTATGCTATACTTTTCAGTGTATTGTGCTGTGTCTGCATACTTTGTATCATGAAACGAACCTACCCAACTGGCCTGCAACTATCAACATCAATTTCTCGTGAAGTACTGATGAATTCCTCAAACTGGAATCATCAATCTATCGGAAGATAACCAGACCTCCTTGACTTGGGCCAGATTGTGGCCCGCAATCTGAAATCTGGTGGAAAGCAGAAGACTTGGGCCAGATGACCCTGTCCCTGTTTTCCCTTTGCCCTTTGTTATTGGTAGATGTTACAGATATATCTGACATCCGCACAGGTTGTTACTGAAAGATAGGCAACATCAAATTCAACGGATTTCAGGAAAAAAGTGATATCAATCAACAACCTTGATAATTAATCATGCGGTGTAGATCAAATACCCTTTAAATGGCGTAACACAGTTCCGTTACAGTGTATCTGTGGGAATTTTGGGTGGAATTAGTTCAATGTGTGTTAGTTTACGTTGTGTAACTCATCAATTCGTTGAACACAGGCGGAACCCCAACTCCAATCTGCGATTCCCAATAGTCAGTGCAAACCTCAATCCATTGTTAAATGGAAACCGGAGACTACACTGACGTTAGAGCAAACCGACCCAGTGCGATACCCGATCAGTTTGGGACTGGATAAAACGAATTCTATAATTTCGCTGGCAGATGTGCAATCGTTCGGCAGTCAGGCTGTACTGCTTTGCGCACGCCTCGAAAAATCAGTCTTCTGTCGTGCCATCAACAGCTGGAATGTACATTCACGGGAATCTGTCATTTTAAATCGACATCCATAAACTTTTGACCATCGACGAAGAAAAATGACAAAATGGATTGGCGAGTATTTATGATAATCAGATGGTGAAGCTTTCAGAGGAATCCAACATTCAGTTGAATGTGGCAGAAACTGAACCTAGCCAAAACTTTCGTGCAAATGCAAAACGCATGCAAGTGAAGGTACCTAATCGCGATGACAGAATACGTGAGATAAACACGTAGCACCCGCAAGTTGATGAACCACATTACTCGTGTCGGATGATGGATGTGAAGAAGGCTTCCAGCGGCTTCCAGACCTTCATCATACATTCGATGTCCTCTGGAGACGTGCATCATGGCACTGCCAAAAGATGAGCACCCCATTGACAACTGGTATTGAATTGGCAGGTACTAAAGTGCCTCACAAAACATATGCTTTCTCTTCTAGTCTAGTAGTGCCAGCTCAATTGACGAGACACAGCCAACCTTCATTATCAGCGCACCTCGTTAGTTAATTTGAAGCCTGCGTAGCCTTGAAAAGTGTATATATTATATGTGTTCTGTTCAATGTCATGTGTGTGTGTGTAATGTGTGTGTGTGTGTGTGTGTGTTGCCATCCAGTAATCCCCGCTGATAGGCAGTGCTTACAGTGAAGAGGCTTGTCGCATTTCTTCGTGGTAGATACAATTTGTTCTTTATTTGACAACTGAATTAGACACAACAAAATAAAATGAAGTCATAAAAACAATCCACCTTCTCTTCAACATTTTAGATATGATAATGATCCACTATTACAGTGTTCAGTGTCCATTGTTATCCGGAAGTGGTCGCGGCGATATGCTGTGATGTTATATCGGCAATGTACCTTTTGGCATGGACCACACTGTCTAGGAAAGACCATGGGGTCTCTGATGTTTGCTGTGTGCCTCCCAAACGGGCAGGAATGACGAAGGAAAACAGAGGTGTAAGTTAGGGTTCGTTGGGCCGCAGCAGCAACGTACTCAGGCTCGTCAGAAGCGCAAGTATTCGCAAATCTGAGATGAAGTTGATCATATCAACCATTACGCAATTACAGATTCATCTCAAACTTCAAAGTTCTACGTAACAGCAAAAGCGCATGTGCCTCTATGACGTTAGAAAGGTAACCTCACATGGGATTCGCTAAAACATGCAAACCGAAGTGTATGAGCGATTCGTTCATTTGGCTGGTGAGACTTCAGCGAAGAAGTTGATTCAATATAATGTGGTATAAAACAAATTGCAGGTTCAATTATGTCATCCAGAGGCAGACGTAATCAATGATCATCTAATGCGAAATCAGTCGCTACATATACCAACAAACGACTGTTTGTCGTTCAGTAAAGCAAGTGTCTATTAATTGAACATGGCTAATGTAACTCGTTATTCACTGATCAGTATGGTGATCCTTAATGGTTTATGAGAGGCTACATATCTCAGGTCTACTACATGTATTCAATAATCCAGGTCACCATTTGATAAACAGACACATCAAGGCACATAAATAATCCATTCCCATGAATACGTAATTCAGGTAAGCTAAATACCGTGAACTGAATCGCGTAATCATGGGCCTAAATGGCTTTAGAAGGCAACTGAAAACAGACGGATTCATCAGTCAGTTATCATTTTCGGAAACTAATATGTAACTGCCAAATTTAAAGTGAACCACTATAATTTGACATTTGTAATCACTCGATAACATAGCTAATGGAAGTGGAGTGTAATTACGATTCAGAGTAGGGCGGACAACGATTGAGTAGGCTGGCGTCCTCCTACTCAACCGTTCACCAAGGTACTTCTCCGTGTCAGTGTTCAATCTTCAGATATTTCGGTAGAGTTTTCAGGAAGCTATGCAGCCCCAAACGCCATCATCAACTCCATTTTCATGGAACAGCTCAGGCAAACATCACTGCATGGGCTGTAACGCATTTAACCTTCTGAATGTGTAGTTGAATTCGGACATGGCGTAACTGTGTACGCTATCTTCATTATGGAAGCAGATGAAATTTCTGAGTTTACAATATGATGGAATTCTTTTGGCATAAAATCTTTTAATCAGTTCGAAGATTCATACAAAAGTTACTAGGCATGAGGAACCAGTAATTGACCGGGATTTCAACCCTTTATAAATTTTAAGTACATAGAAAGGATGAGCCAGTAGACGGATTGGTAATGCAGGCAATGAGACATATCAATGAGTAATGTGGCTGTAACAGGGAGGATTGAAGCGCCGGTCTGACGTACGGCAGTAACCACTGTTCGAGATGTTCGGGGCGATGATCATTTCAGCGTATCAGAGGAATTCAGGCCACAGTGTTGCTATCCAGACGGGAAGGATCATCGTCATGAACTGTATTACTGTTGGATCTGGCGGTGTAATTAGCTCCTGGGAATGATCTACCTTGAACTGACGAGATACACGGGGGGCAATCTGGCTGTCGGTTTGGCTGAAATGGAGTCGTTCTCCGTCGCAGAGCATGTGTGAAGTCGCGTAGTAGTCGCGCGTTCAGTACTGGCTGTGTATGATAGTGAAATGTAATATCAGGGCCTTCGAATACTGGGTACGTAAGTTATTACAATGCAGGTATGGGCAAGTATGTTCAGACACGCGCAGCATCTGGAGTTCAGTCTAGGTACAGTGCTGGAACACGTGTAATGAATACCGCTAATTCCCAGTGTTGGTCTTCAGTTCATGATTGTGTCCTGGTCGTAATCACTCTCCCCCATCCAACTCAACGTATAAGCGCTCCGTGGCATTGTGGGGAGATGGATGATTTCAGGAAGGCTGTGCTGGCCCGCCGCTCATTGGTCACGTATCGAAGAAGATGTAACGTACTGAGATGACGATAAGCTGTCTTCCCAGCCCGTCGATTACGCCAGCAAAGAAAACCTATATGTATATCGGCGATGGCCTCCATCATGATGTTCAGTAACTCCGCCAGGCAAGCGTAGGCTGGCTAACGTCGCCGTAATGTGAACCAGACGGGCCTGTATGGGCCTATTACTGGAAGCGCATAAACGAAAACAGCGCAGGTGTAATGTCGCGATGTGTCGTTGAATGGTAAGCGCAGAATGTTGAAGTGGAGCTATCCGCAGGATACACGGTGGAAGAGAGAAGATGATTGTCCATCGAAGAGTCGGCGGACAATTCCGGAAATGTCTGGATAAGTCGATCCGGCAACATCAGGACATTGCTTCCCTTGTTGAACAATCGGGCGCAACGCTCAACGTATCTGCAAAGTACGGGCAAACCGGAGTCCTTCATCAATCGCCGTGGAGCGGATGGCTTTACTTGGAACATGTATTCGTCGTGTGCCTTCTTGACGCGAAGGCTGCTGATGTATTTAGGAACAGTAACTTGATTACTGGCCTTGGTATTTGGAAATAGTTAAAATTAAAGATACCCGGAGGGATAATACCATGGAAACTTGTTCCACACTTTAATGTGAATGTCAGATTGAGGTTAGGCAATGTCAAAATAGTACTGCTCCGGTCTCCCAGGTATCCAAAATGAAGCAAGTATTGTTATTCGCGAGAATTTGCTTGCAGTTCCTAAGGTACCTTTGTTTGGAGTATTTTAACCTCTTAATCTGAGCTCTTTAACTACCAGGGCCAGTTATCAAAGATCAGAATTAGGTGATTCATATGCTGTTATCTCCTGCTCGGGTGGCCATGAGCGGTTGGGACACGACCCTGGATAATCTTGTCCAGATAATGTGTCAAGAACAGGACATATGGGACGCGGTAAACATGGTGGCCTCTCAGGTTGTCTTAGAGCTCCAGGACAAATGGTGAAACAGCCAACGACAGGTTAAAGAGATCAACCAACAACTAAAGCTCTTTGTAGTTAGACATAAGCGCGTGCTTAACACACAATAGCCCCCTTCCCGAAATAATACCGAAAAGTGCTTCCGCGGAGTGACCAAGGCTAGAGGCACGGTTGGGGTTTTAGTGGGTCGAGTTGTTGGCACCCTCATCCCCACACAATGATCTCTTGAGGAGTTTGTATGCAGATTTTCCAGTTCCAGATTGTGCTGCAGAGAAGGCGCTATCTTTGCCAAATGAGGCACTAGAGAGTTGCCCGTCTTCGGCAAAGTTTCTCAGTATATCATATGTCTTCTGTTGAGATTATCAGATTAGTTCCAGATCTTTGCGAAGATAGACTGTGGCGTCATCTCTTCGGGGAGATCTGGAACTAATATGATAATATCACAAGACGACATATGACATACAGAGAAACTTTTTCGAAAATGCGAGCTCTATTTGGCAAAGATAGACCATCTCTGTGGCAATATCTGGAACTAATATGATAATGTTAAAAGATGACAAATGACTTAATGAGAAACGATGCTGAAGACGGAAACTCTCTACAACTAGTCTGGAATGTTTTGTATGCAATTTTGTTCACACATCAAAATCAAAACCTCCTTCCTTTTGTAGGAGATTACCGGTGGCTAATATTACTGTATTTTTGAGACCATAACCTTTCAAATGCGGTATAAATATTATATCTAGGTTGAAATTTCATAATTCTAGAAAGAGTTGAAATCCGGGACAGTAATGACCTTAATGCCTTATGTGTATTTTTTTAATACCAAGGAAGGTTAACACATGAAATGATATTTTATTTTTAATAGCTTAAACCCAACCAAATCCAAAACGAAAGTAATGAAAATCCATCAATCGGCCAATATGTTCTTGAGTTCAGTCGTTCGAATAACATTGTGATCGATTCAATCCGTTGCACTGAAGGATTTATTTTCGTGAAGGCAAGCTTTCACGCGTTTCGTAGGCATGGATTTTGTACATAGAACAGATGTCTCGTATATTGTATGGGGCATTCACGATGCTTTTTTATCTGGTGAGATGCTATGATTACGCCTTTTTGTAAGATGCACGGGAATGAACTTCGTGAATGACCAGCCAATCGCTGTTTCTCGCTCATGCCGTACTCATGTATGATGGTGTTGCTGCTGTGCAATGGGCGGAAACAAATTAATCACATCCCCAAATCTGAATCACAGCGCTGTCGTGAGCTACAACTTCGCGGCTCATTAATCAACAGTGTTCTCGCGTGTCGGCGTGGCCTAGTGGATCAACCACGGATTTAGAATCGGCACTTTTCAGATATTCGGAGTTCGGAAACCTCGTGTCTGAAACAATGAAAACAACGGCTGAACAATTCCACGTGGTTGCGCTCGTTCTTGTCAGTTGACACTCTTGGCAATCCATATCAATAAATAGTTTTCTCAAGTTCCTCAACTATTAGATTTTGGGGTGTAATTTTCTTTCTCTTTTCCTTTCCTCTTATATGCAAATAGTGATGTTCAAGTTGCTGTTCAAGTATGCAGTCAGAAACTTTTCAAAGCTAAACTTATTCTTGAAGCAAAAAAACATAAAACTACTACCGTGCTCTTCCAAGTGAATCAACTCCCAAATTATACCGCAGTTCCATTACAATCCTTTTCCAAAGACCCAAATCT
This sequence comes from Aedes japonicus, assembly GCA_034211315.2. Classification (NCBI taxonomy): domain Eukaryota; kingdom Metazoa; phylum Arthropoda; class Insecta; order Diptera; family Culicidae; genus Aedes; species Aedes japonicus. Next base: position 41,301 of record JASCZW010007251.1, read on the forward strand.
ATCCCAGCCAGAATGAGACATGAAACACCAACGAACTCCAACGAACCTACATAAACAGTCACAAAGGAGATTAAACGAAGCACCGAAACAATAAATACTGTCGGTTTTTGCAAGCTCCGGGCTAAAGCCAACCCAGACTTTGCAGTAGGCAGCTTCGTTTCCTCTCTACTGGCGGATGGAGTCTCGATTCAGCTGTGAATATTTAATGTTCCCGCTGTTCTCCGTAGCGAATCCACAGCATCGATTCTGGCTGGCAGAACGAGCTGCTCTTTTGAACATACGGTGCACATGTCGTTGGGGGAATTTTCCTCACCTGATAATCAAAAATGTATACAATTTATTTATGAATCATCTCCGGCGAACGAGCACACGTGACGCATAGCGACGCTTTTCATGAAGAGTATATGTGAGGTCTATGCAGGACCGTTTTCAACCACAAGAAGTCATCCGTGGAGGCAAAAGTGTGCTTATAGGTCAGCTGTAATAAACGCTCTAAATAGAATTAAAGTTTTATAGCCTTCATAATTCAACCTCCAATAGGGAAAAGTTTGCCCGGGGCACGTGCTGCAAGGGTTCGAAACACCCATCGAGAGGTGCAACCCGGAGCGTATTTATGGAGCTAAAATATTTGTGACAGTTTAATACCCTTTGAAAATTTAAATACCCCTTTTCAAGTTTCCATACGGGGGATGTATTTGTTTTTGGTTTGGCACTGGAAAAGTTGAAGTTTATAAGAGAAGGAAATCTGTCTATCAGTTGCAAAGTTAGGCAATCGATAAAATACTATCGAAAGGGTACAACCCTGTCACGAGAGAAACGGGACAGGAAAGGCTTTTCCGCAAAATATGTGGGAGTTGGCAGTGCAGTTTGGTCAACCGAAAGCAAAACTTGGTTTCTGGCGTCCAGCAGATAGCTCCGGCTCCTCTTCAGGGCAACGAACGTCGAGCCTGCTGTTTCGATTATCCCCGGACCGTTGGCGAAAATGAAAACTGAACGAAATAGTTTGTGCTGATGCGGCTGATGTGTGTGTGTGTGTGTCTAGGTTGTTAGGGATGAAATCAGGCCACATGCAAACACATGGAACGACATGGCTAGTTGCAGATATGGGGATTTGTTGCCCTGTTAATAAATCGTGCGCTTGTTCATGTTGGGGAACAATCTAGCAAAGGTACTGGCGGAGAGATGGCGATATTAAATGAGGTTGATTGAAAAAAATTCGAGGAATTTCAAATGGTATTGTTGGAAATCTGAAAAAGCTTCAACAGTGTTCAAATTTGGTCTTTGAAGTACTATACATATTTGAGTTCGTAGATTTCCAACAGCTACGAGTTCTAATAGTTATTTTTCTTGCATGCATCTCTTTAATTCTCATGCCAAATTGAAAACCGCATTATCATTTTCATATCGCTAGTAAGTTCCAGTCCACAGATCTAGCCCGCTAAGGCATTCGAATATCTCGCTAACCTGATAACATCCTGTAAACATGCATATAATTTACCCCTTTTGCTATTGAATAACCACACTCGACGAAACTTTTCCACTCTTCCAACTAGCAGCGGAACTTGGGTGCATCTTTTTTCACTCTTCATGCTTTTTTAAGCAGTTTTTCGTCTTTCGTCTTCCGAGGCCACCGTGTCGCGTTCGCAGCCCATTAACGAGCAACTGGGTGCGTCAACCGTGAAGAAGACGCGCGATGGAAGAAGGCAAAACTGCTCCCTGCCAGAGTTCTTATCTTGTCACACCGACCGTGCAAGTGTCACACTCATTTTATCTTCCATGAAACCAGCTCTAAGGGCGAGGAAAAAGCGAAAACTTTGAAAAAGTCAAACTGCTGTACACAATTTGTCCTGTGAAAACAGCCCCCGTCCCTGGAGGGAAGAGTCTTGGGTGAGGGGGTTAGTTTCATAGCAATTTTAAAGTACCACACGAAAGTAATTTGCACGCGGAGTTTTTTGCGTGTCTCCTGTCTGGGTAGAATTTTTTTTAAAGCATTTTTTTTTTCTTTATCGTTCCTTTTTACGGTGCTTTCAGTCTGCTTGTCGCTGACGTGGCAGGTAGCTGCAGAGGACAAGATTTTTTTTTCGGTTCCTACTTTAAGATTACTTTGCTCCCAGGAAAGAGTAGTGCAATTAGTAAAGTGTCATGGAAAGATTCTTTTCTTAGGTGAACAGATTCCACGTGCAGTGCAAGTGTGGGCGGTATTTGAAATTTTAAATGAATAAAGGTTCTATCTACGGGTCGTTAGCTATCAATATTAGACATTATGTTTGAAGTGGCTTCTTAAAGAAAACGATGTCGCTTGAGAGAATAAGTAGCGGAGAAAATTGGAACTCAGAAAGACGATGCAAGAATGGGATGCTTTAACCAAAGTTAAATTGGAATATAGGTTACCGGGAAGCTTATAATACCATTCAGATTTTAGAAAGATTTTTTTCGATGTAAGTATATCAATCTTACGCCGTTTTTTTTTTTAATTTTAATGCTTATGTACTCGACAAAAAATACGTTTAATAACCTGTAAACACTACAGGGTGCGGCCGACAATAATGCGAAAATGTTCAAACTTGAGTATTAGGTTAAATCGTGTAGCTAGTGACTAATTTCTGTCGAACGTGTATTTGTTTATGTTTACTTTCAAGTTCTGCATCCAAACATTCTATTTGTTTTATTGCAAAGTCGTCAAAATGTTCGCGAAGTTTGTTGCTCGCCCAGAAGAAGCCGAAAGAGATTGCCAAGGTGGGTGCCATTTGGCAACAGTTTACTGCATAATTTACCGCAGTCCCTGCAGGATGGTCCTAAGCAGCGGAAGCTGGGAAGCGGACGTCCACGCTTCACACGCACGCCGAATGTGATCAAATCGGTCCGTGCAAAAATTGCTCGCAACCCGGTGCGTTCCATAAAAAAAAACTTGCAAAGGAAGCCAATATTTCGGACAAATCCATGCGGAGAATCATCAAAGAAGACCTGCATGCATCTTCCAGAGCCAGAGTAAAACGCCACTTGATTACGGACGGGGTCAAGGAACTACGAGTGACTCGTTCCAAGAGATTGCTTTCCTTGTTGAAGAAGAAAAAAATGATAATCCTGTTCTCCGACGAAAAGCTTTTCAGCATCGATGCTGTGGCCAACAGCTGCACGGACCGGTTCATTTCACCGCAGAAAATGGAGAACGTTCCAAAAAAAGTGTAATTCAAAATTCAAATCAAACTGGTGTCTTGATGTTTGGCTTGGTGGCGTCCAACGGTTTGAAAATGCTGCCTGTTTTCATTGAAGCTGTGTATAACGGTATGTTAAAGGACCAAGGTCTTTCCTGGTAGAAGGACAATTTTTCCGAGGACCAAAACGTTGTCCTACAACAGGATGAAGCGCCGTGTCACAAGTCCAGATCCTAATCCGTTTGATTTGAGCATATGTTGAAGCACGAGCCTGTTAAACATCTCACCCTAGTGTGAAAACCCTGAAGTCAACCATAACATGCACATGGCAGTCAATGTCGGAGAACTACGTCCGAAAGCATTGCTCTGGCTTCTAGCGTCGGCTCGTGGATGTTTTTAATAAAAATGGAGGAAACATGAAATAAATTTCTTTAAAAGGACTTCATAAAGATAACTGCACTTGAAAATGTTGATATTATTGCTTGAATTAGTTGAAAATGGGATTTGAAAGAAACAGAACAAATTTTTGCATTATTTTCTGCCGCACCCTGTACAACTTAAATTACGTAATATAGATTATCTTGATATCAGCATCTTTACATCTAGTTTTCACAGGAAATAATGTGCATGGTATTTGATATCAAGATACTCTACATCACGTAATGTAGGTTGTGGTGTGAACGAGGTGTAAGTGTTCGACAGGGGGGTACTCGGGTATCCACCAAATTCAAATGATTGTTACTCTGGCAATTATTGACCAATTTTGATTTTTTTTGACACCGTTAGATTCAAAAACTCATTTGCTTTATTCAAGTTTTCAGCAATACCCGTTTGAATTCATTTGGTTCCCGGAAATCCAGGTTCACACTAATTTTTTTTCTAAAACACTGATTTTTTTTCAGCCTCTGTTCGGGTCATAAGCCACTGCGACCAGTAATTTAATCTATTGTAGTAAGAGACACTATTTAGGAATATTAATTGCATTTCCGGGAACGTGTGTCACAATAATTGGACTAATTCCTAGAAACAATTATTATTCCATTGCGGACCATACGCCGACTTGTTCCTGGAACGACCATTCTTAATCAGGTTCCCGTTGGGCCTTGAGTGACCAGGAACTTTTTCAGAAGGAAACCCTGGTAATGTGGATATCAAAATTCATGAAACTGCTTCTGAAGGATATTTCTTAACGTTTTGTGGGCATCTGAAGATTTGTCCTCGGATTGATCATTCCAGAACAGGTTCCTGTTTGGTCTATTCTTCTCTGAAGAACTTCCATGAAGATCTCAGCAGAACTTTTCTGAAGTTCTATGATTTGTTTTCCTGAAGTTCTGTGAAAGAATTATCCTAACTTCTCTGCAGAACTTCCATGAAGTTCTCTGTAAACTTCCTATGTTCATTTTTGAAAAACTTTCTTGAAGTTTTGTGAAGAATTTCTATGAAAGACTAACCCAAAGTAGTCAGAAGAACGTACCAAAAATAATCATATGCGCATAATCAGGCTCTTATGTGCACAAGCCATAAACATTCATTACAAAGTTCACAGATAGACCAGTGCCACGCAGTCAAATAATTCTGAACTACGAAGTCGACCGTCTGGAAGACCATGATTATTCGAATAAATTTCTTAAAAATAACGAATTCATACATGATCACGATATCAATATATAGATATTACAAAACGTTCCCATGAGCACTTACGCCACGCAAAGCTCGCTCAAAGTAAATCTGGACGCACGGTTTAATACACCACTGCGCTCCTGGTGGTTGAAACAGAAAACGTTTGACAGGCATTTGCTGAAATTTGAAAAAAAAGTTTTTTTCGATTGATTGACGCATCTCGAAATTACGGATCATGGAACTTGAGAATAGATAATTAATTGTGCACAAACATGTAGAGAATTATTCGTGGGCTGTCTCAAAAATATCAAAAGTGGCATTAGGGGTAGAGAGCTGAGGAGAATGGTGTTAAGGTACGTGAAAGGCAACCCAGGTGTCTCCATACGTGATTTGGCAAAGAAATACGATTCCAACTTTTCCACCATGCGTAACATTCTTTTAAGAGTAGGATATAAGTCTTCTTGTGCCAGCAAACATCCAAATCGCTCCCTGAACCAATGTTTAGTGGACAACTAGCGAGCACGATTACTATACGAACGAGTTTTGATGAAATTTGATGACTGTATTTTAATGGATGACGAAACATGTATCAAAGTGGATTATAAACAAATCCCCGGAAGAAACCTTTACCTGACACTGGTCGTGGGGATGTCCTTTCCAGGTAAAAATTGTTTTTGCTGATAAGATTGAAACTAATGATTTGGCAAGGAATCTGCAGTTGTGGCCTTAAAACCAAGATTTGCATCACATCTCACACAATTACGTCAAAGGCTTACATTAAAGAGTGTCATAAAAAGCGGATTTAACCCTTCATTTGGCAACACAAAACCGACGTTAGGTTTTGGCCGCATCTAGCCAGCTGCCACTACTCTAAGGAGGTACTTGAATGGTATGCGGCAAACAATGGGAATTTCGTCGCCAAAGAGAATAATCCTCCGGATTGCCCTGAGGTCAGACCGATCGAAAAATATTGGGCAATTGTTAAGTGAAAGCTTCGAGGATGCGGTAAAGAAGTGAAATATGTTCGTCGGTACAGTGTCTCCAGCGACTGTGCAGATCATGATGGCATTCGAAACGGTAAAATATAATATCTTGTTATATATCGTTCGAAAGCTGAATATAAATACCCTTTTGTTTGACGTTTTGATCAACAGAGTATGTTATTTAATCACTTGAATGCGTCCAAATTTACTTTGAATCGGGCTTTAGGTTACCAATTTCCAGTAGTTTGTTTCAACCGTCTTTGCATCGGACGGAAGATTTCCGGCATCCACCAACCGGCTGGAAGTGGGCAGATACGTCTTTTTATCTGCCCGAGGTGATTCGAAAATCCTCCACGTGGACAGATAGGTCATTGACAGCGATGATCGTCACACTTAGGTAACCAACCATCCCGACATCATCTGGTGAGTCAAACATTTTTTGATTGTGGTGGGGCGTCCAGCAAGGGCGCCACGGCGTCATTTTTTTTTCTGCCAATTCAACTGAACAGCCATGCGCTAGTTTACCGAGTGTCGTGATCGAAATCCCGCGTATTGATAATAACGTATTGATGAAAAAGATAGGCAACGTGGTTGCCAGGAGCGCAGACTCACTTAGAGGAGAGATGCCGATTTCACAAGACGTAAGACTGGACAATACAGGAGGCGGATCCGTTTCTGCCTTGACCTACCCCGCATGGGGATGCGTGGCAAATGTGTGTGCGTTTGCTTCGAAAATACTGCTTATCAAAAGCCCTACGCTCAATTTCTAAACTAATTCTATTCAATTTCACAGCCGGCGAAAAGATATCGGACCTATCAATAGTTTTTCTTCACATCTTTGGCTCTAGAAGAAATTGCTGTCCACTCCTAGGGTTGCATGTTGATAAGAAGGATGTTTCCAATTTCAAATATTATGAAGTAGTTTATCCAAATTCACCGTTCCACCAGTTCTAGTAATAAATGTTAATGCTACGAAATATCTCCCGAGGTTGATTGACTGACGAGAGTTCTTCCAGTTCGGGTTGACGTCTAAAGGGTGTCCCACATCGAATTGCATCACGGAAAAAAACTGTCGACAATTATCCATTGGGTATATTCTGTTGGAAATTTGAGTAGAAATAGTTTAGAGTGTTTTTCTTTTTATTGTATGTTTATCGCTGTCAGTTTTTCGAAAACTGGAAAAAATGGCGGCACCCGAAAAGCAACGTCGTGAATTGATTCTGCGCAAGCACCTGGAAAATCCTCAACCTCTCATGGAGACATCGGAAAACAACTCGGCATCATGCAATCAACGATTAAACGTGTGATTAATCGTTACTTCGAGAGTCTGAGCATCGAACGGGAGGAGAAATGCGGTCAGAATGGATGATCTATTAGTGATCAGAATAATAAGGCGTTTAAGCGGAATTCCAATGCTTCGGTCAGGGATGGGGCCAAAAAGTTGAATCTGTCCAAGTCTTACGTTCAAAGAGCCAAGGCCTGGGAGGGTCTGCATAAAGCAGAAGGCTCCACATCGTGACAAACGGTAAAATACGGTGGAAAAGTCACGGCCCGGAAACTGTACACCCAGATGCCGACGATGCCTTATCATCTCATCGTGGATCCGGAGGAAGTAAGAAAGCAGAAACTTTCAAAGTTTGCCAAAAAAATACATGATTTGGCCAGCGTTCTGCTCATGTGGCAAACGGAGTGCGCCGTTTTTGACTACCGGAACTGTAAACTGGGAGATCTACCTCAAGTAGTGTCTACAGAAGCGTCTGATTCCTCCACTCCCTTCTCTCTCCACCACTTTGAATTCGGGATTACAAAATCAAGCATGGATGTGCTAAGAAATAAATGCAACCAGAATGTTTCCAAAAGCTAGAATTTTTTTTTAATGATTTTTTAAATTAGAAACACATATTTATAAACACGTAGAATAAAAAGATTTAATTTTAACTCAATGAATTATTGCCTGTATAAAATATCATCAAATACAATGTACTAATTTTTTTCTAAATTTCTTCAGATTTTCCTAAACAACTTTTGATAATAGAACTTAATCGAGTTTGATTAGATGGATACTTTTAACTCATCAAAACCAAATTTTTGCTTCGTGAATAAGGGTGAAAAGTAAACATCCATTTTGACGTACAGATCTTGTTCCCACTTATGGGTAGAACGCTGTTACCCACCTTGTGGGTTAGTTCACTTATCTCCTACACGGAGAACTCAAACTATCCAAAATCAAGTGTGACAGTACTCAAAATTAAGTACTCTGATATGACTACTATTTTGGATATAATTTTGTTCTCACTGGTAGGTAGTTTTAACTCAACCCTGAAGTATGGTTGAAAAAGTTAATTTTACCTACAGCAAGGTATTTTAAGAGAAGTAAGTTTTCAATTTACGTGAGAGGCGCCTTTCGCGAAACTATCCAAATCGGAGTGTTGGGCTTTAACTTTTTTTTGGCTGAAAAGTTTTGACGGCCATTCAATTAACAATGGTGGAAGGGAATTTTGTTTTTTTGGACCGTTTCTAGTGCTTAGTTTTAAATTGTCTAGTGTCCAGTTCAAAATTTAACGCGAGTGAGGTGCTACAAATTGTATGGAGCAATTAAAGAATATTATGGACTCGGGAAGCTACAAAAAATAACCGGTAAGTGTAATTATTTCATTTATTCAAGTGCTTATTTTTATTCTTGTCGCTTTGAAATTTTAGATATTCCTGTATTGGTGGTTGTGAAGAAACCATCAATGGCAAGTTCAAGGTGTTGAAGGAAAACATTCCGCTGAAATGTCCCCAGTGTACATAACAAACAAAGAGTGTTCTAATGTTCTCGAGAATGTAATCAAATATATTATTTTAAATTTAAATTCATATTTTCTTTTATTTATAATTCTATTATAATATAATTTAGAGAAAGAAAGTTCACTAGAGAAGATTTTCGAATAATATTCTCAAAAAAAGAAAACTCAATTTTGGATTATTTTAACTGTCGATTCGTTTTCAACAAACAGTTAATTTCACTCAGCATTGAGTCTTTCCAAAATACTCAAAATTGGATACTTCTTAAATAACTCAAATTTGGCTGGTTTTACTTTGCTGTCAAGATGAGTGAAAATGACTTAATTTTGGATAGTTTGGTTTCTCCGTGTAGGTGGATGATAAAACACCCATTTCTGAGTATTTTGATTCCTCCGTGTTCACAGGTCAAATGTCAACACCAGCTGTTTACTTACATATACTAATAAATAACACTATGCAACTTTGTTACGCATTGTTGTGTGCTTCCAGCTAACCAATAAGCAGTTCCAAAGCGTCTTAACGGCAGCCTATCAAGCAATTAAGTTGTCTTAAATGCAACATGAATGCCGCATTTGGCCCAATATACGATTGCTTTATTGCAATTCTATGATAATGCTTCATTAATGCTATTTTACATTCGAAATGCTTATAACAGACTGCAAGCATTTAAATACCCAAGTAACAAATTCAATTTTAAGGTACACTTGAAGAAGTTTTCAAGACTCATTTGATAAAACCACGCATAAGACTAGATATTCTACATAACATCGATAAAACCCTCTAAAGTTCCAAAAGGCCCATACTACAGGTTCTCAAGACTATTTCCCAAGGTTCGCTTAAAACTTGATAGTTTTATCGGCACATACTTGTAATGACATTCAAGACATACTTAAAACTATGATAAAACTACCACAAGTTAAAATAATTTTATGATTTTCCTCTTTAAGAACACTTCCAGTCCGTCACAAATATGCTTCGAAGATTCCATTTTTCGATTCGTTCTGCTGAATGGCGATTTTTTTTCATACATTAATTGTTATGTTATATATTCTCCGTGCGAGGAGTAACAATTATGATGTAGAAGGAGATGTTCGCTCATCACCATGAGGCACCAAGAGTGAACAACAATGTTTTTGGCTAGAATGAAAGATATGAAGAGAAAGTTTTGATAGTTCCGCTAGTGTGCGGCAGGCTTGGAAATATAACAGATGTTTTTTTTTTTTTTTGGAAAATTGAGCGAAAAGGGCATGTGTACAGTGGTACTCGAACCAACGGCATTTTTGCCTAACATCCCACTGCGGGATTTTTTTTCGTTTATGGTTGAGTGGAAGCTACTATAATTCTCTTCCAATGTGGATACGTATGTAAATTAATTGTTAAATTGGCCATAAATGCATCTGTTTTTTGCCTGCCATTGATGAATTCTTCATATGACATTCAGTTTATTGGTGTTTTATAACATAAAAGTTCGAAAATTTTAACGCGCCTCTGAATTATTGCTAGAACATTGATTTATTTGAAAAATAAAAAAAAATAGTTGAAAATTCAACAATAAGTGACAAGGCTGATATATTGTTAGATCTTGAATAAATTGTGTCCACAATCCATTTTATGTTTCAAAATGAATTTTAAACAGCATTGTTTGTTCGTACCATTGGAAAAATTAGAGTTTTGTTGCATACTTATGAAAATGGCTACCGTTTCGAGGGAATCCAGAATGGCCACGCTCGCCATTTTTACAATGGGTTTATCTAAAACTACCATAAAACGCAAATAAAACCTATATTTCTTACACAAGACTAACAAGATTTTTGAGGTGTGCGATAAGTTCATCTTTATTTGTTCTACTCTTGAAAAAGATGAGTTACGCTTGAATAAAACTTGTTTGAATTGCTCAAGGTAAACAAGTCTCTCGTAAGACAGCCATAAAATCAGCGTGAAAAAGGCACATCATAAACAAAGAAAACGTGACGGTGCAAATCAAAAGTGCCTATGCATAATTGTTGTTCTTAGTCATAATAACAGCTTATAATTTAATATTTTTAATCACCAGCGTTGAAAGTGCTGGAAAAAAAACAAAAAGAAAATTTAACTTGAATATGCTAACAATAGTTTTGGGAAGAATAACAGATAATTAATATTGCCTGGAAGGCGGAAACATCAGTTGAGTGAAAAATGCTTTTTTCTCTTGATCTATATGCTATACCTATAGGTATATAAACCTAACGTCGGATGAAGTGCGCTGTGTAGTAGATCACTGAGCAATTCCAACGCACCACCTCTTCCACCTAACGGTGGTGGACATACGATAACGCATGGCGATAATCCACTGCCTGGGACGTTAGGTTTAACTTGCACAACTGGCATAAAATCAATGATCATGAGTTATGATTCTCGGTTTATAACTGGCGGCACCATTTAATTTGATTCGTTACAAAAAAATAGAACGCATAACGCATAGACCCTTTTGATAAATTAGTCTCAGTAGGCTGCGATTCCAATGGAATCTAGTGATGGAAAAAAAAGGTCGTTGGTGGCTGAGATAAAGGAGTATTCAATATATTGGATAAGTTTTTATTGAATTTCCGCTTGAACGATCCACTATTTTATATTTTCTTTAACCTATGGGTGTCAATTGTCCAGTTTGTTTATTTTTCACATAATGTTCTTTCTCAAGAGTATGTGCTCTTGTTCGAAACCAAATTGTTCTAAGAGCGTTTTATGGCAGCATTTTCAAGATGCATTCACCTTGATGAAGAATGTCATAAAACCTTCTCAAAACTTTTATCAGGTTTTATGAAAGTTACAAAACGATGCCTTGAGAGGGGACTCAAGTATCTTATAAAATTACTTATAAGGTGAATTACACTTATAAATGATGAAGTTTTATGGAGGTTTCTTCAAGTGTTCTTTAATCTTAAGAACTGTTAATCAATTAAAACCACCTTAACTTGGAAAATGCCTTGATAAAACCAGATGATCTCCATAATGCTTTGATAAAACTACCATAAAACATGAATACAACCAATTTGCATTTGAATTGTTACTTGGGTAGTATTTGAAATTCAGTTATACAACAGATAGCATTCAAGATGCTGATATAATGCTAACATAATGCTTGTAGCATCTGAAATACAGATAAAGGGTTGATTTACTGCAAAAGCTTTGGTTACCTGGGCTGTTATAAAATCTGAAGCAGTAAAGATATGAGATGTAAGGAAGTAAAAAAAGTACTCGCCCCCCCTTTTCGACAAATAATGCAAACCGGGCTCTGCAATCACTCAGATTACTATTTTTAAAATGTCACTAAAACATTTTTGAAAACATGTCTTATAGAATAATATATTGATTTTTAGACATAGATCATGACTTTTTGTATAATTTTCATCCATGATAATTGAAAAGATCTGTTCTGTGTTTTGCTCTCTCATGTTGGACTAGTAATATATTGGTAGTTATTTTACTTCTAATTCCCATAACAAACAAGTGGATGGCCGATAAATGTTTTACGTGCATATATTGCACTGAAAATTTATTGAAGAAATGAAGAGAAAGTACTGATAGTTCCGTTAGAGTACGGCAGGCTGTGAAATTGAAAGATGCAAGTTGAAAACGATCGGAAGGACATTTTGAACGGTAGTATGCGATCGAACACACATTCTTTTACCAAGCTACCCTAGACGCAGTGTAGGCAGGGGGGGGGGGGATTACCCCCTTGACTGGCATATACTATTCATATACTTTTTTTTGCTTGATCTGGTTCTAGCCATTTGTTTGTTTCCCTCTGCCAATACCTAATATGTGTGAGAAATTATCTCCTGCTGTTGGGTATATTTTTGGCATGCACCGACTCTCTCACAAATATTCAGCTTTCACTCGTTTCGTAAACATGGATTTTGTAAATAGAATAAAAGTCTAGTATGCATTCATATTGCTTTTTATCGGATGAAACGCTATCATTTCAACTTTTTGTATAATGCACGAAATGAATCTCGCGAAGACCAGCCAATCGCTGTTTCGCTTTTATCGTTCTCATGCATGATGATGTTGCTCCAGGCGTAATCGGGAGTAATTTATTCATCGCAAAATAAAAATTGAAGCACTGTCGATATTTATAACTTCATACTCATTACTCTATCATCTTCTCACGGGTCATTATGGCCTAAAGGGCGATACGGTCAAAATTTGGTCAATATCAACTGGACGTATTTCTTTCAATTTTGCATTTAAAAAACCTGAACACCCCTCATTTTGAAGGTGTGTGTGTGTAGAATGTTGCTCCTATTTTGATTTTGGAATTCACTCTTCAGTTGTCAAAATGCCGTCCAAGCAAGAAGAGCAGCGTATCAAAATTTTGCTCGCGCATCGCGAAAATCCGAGCTACTCGCACGCAAAGTTGGCAAAATCGCTAAAAGTTGCCAAATCAACCGTTACAAATGTAATTAAAGTGTTTGGGGAACGTTTGTCGACAGCCAGAAAGTCTGGATCGGGGGGAAATCGAAAACCGGAAGCCGCTGAGACGACAAAGAGAGTTGCCGGTAGTTTCAAGCGAAACCCTAACCTATCTCTCCGAGATGCCGCAAATAAGCTGGGTGTATCGTCTACAACCGTGCATCGAGCCAAAAAACGAGCCGGACTATCGACTTACAAGAAGGTAGTGACTCCAAATCGCGATGATAAACAAAATACGACGGTCAAAGCGCGATCCCGGAGGCTGTACACGACGATGCTGACGAAGTTTGACTGCGTGGTAATGAACGACGAAACCTACGTCAAAGCCGACTACAAGCAGCTTCCGGGACAGGAGTTTTATACGGCAAAGGAAGGGGAAAGGTAGCAGATATTTTCAAGCACACGAAACTGTCAAAGTTCGCAAAGAAATATCTGGTTTGGCAAGCCATCTGTACCTGTGGCTTGAAAAGCAGCATTTTCATAGCTTCCGGGACTGTCAACCAAGAAATTTACGTGAAAGAGTGTTTGAATAAACGTCTGCTGCCTTTCCTGAAGAAACACGGTTGTTCCGTACTGTTTTGGCCGGACTTGGCATCTTGCCATTACGGTAAAAAGGCCATGGAGTGGTACGCCGCCAACAACGTGCAGGTGGTTCCCAAGCGACAAGAACCCTCCCAACACGCCAGAGCTCCGCCCAATTGAGAAATACTGGGCTATTGTCAAGCGGAACCTAAAGAAGACCAAAAACTGCTAAGGACGAGCAGCAGTTCAAGGCAAACTGGCTTTCTGCGGCGAAGAAGGTGGACAAGGTGGCTGTACAAAATCTGATGGCAGGGGTCAAGCGTAAGGCCCGGCAATTCGGATTTGGAAAAGCGGAAGCCTAACTGAATATTTTTCCTGAATTTTATACTAATTGAACTTGAAAAAGAAATTTAATTTGATTTTTTGAATAAACGATTTCACCGATTTACACGCGTTTTCCCTTGACCAAATTTTGACCGTATCACCCTTTAGTGCGCTAGTTAACACCCGTCTTCCGTGGGAAGAAAGCGACGTGACATCGAGGTAAACATTTCACCGTGGGATCCCGAAAATGCTGAGCCGACACCGCGACCGTGGGACTGTCATCATGTAGCTAGGGACAATTAGGTTTCTTAGCAATTAGAATTGTATTAATAAATCAGTCTTGTTTAACATCGGATCTATACGTTTCGGCTTTTATTTTTTGTGAACCCCCATCTGTAAAATCGTAACTGGCGCCCGAATAGGGACCTTCGCGTGTGGAATTGATAAGTTGAATTGTTGGTGAAAAATCTTAAAAAGTGAAGACAAGTGGTAGTGAAAATCTTGAAAAGTTGACAACCATTCAACAAATAACGGTTCAAAGAGCCGTGCTGCTAACGAAATCTTCATATCAGTGCAGTGCTAAAAATCCTAAAAAAATCATACCCGGTTGAAGGAGCCGGAGCCGCCAAGTGAAACCTGGTTCAAAGAGCCAGCATCAACAATCAACGAAGCAGAAAGAAGACACCGTGGAAAACTCCCGATCGGCACAAGGGCCCTCAGTAGCGGATCAGCAAACAGGAACCTCCCGAAGTGCCTCGCTTCTTTCTCCCCACGGAACGAAGGGATGAAAATTTTATTGATATTTCTGGTGCTAGACGTTGGACTTAGCAACACGCAGACGATTTCAATACAACAGACGGACAACCAACCATTGTTTATCTACCATCAAGGACATGGACGAATTCAAATTGACTATAATTATTACATACATCATTTTAATTTAGGCTCATTTCAATATCAAATACAGAATCTCAAATCAGAGTTCAAACAGATAGAAGGCAATCAGTTTACCACTTTAATACTTACAAAATTTAATGATATTGATTCAACCTTAAAAATTTGGTACCTGTAAGAAGAGTAAGACGATGGGATAGCTTAGGTACAGCGTGGAAATATTTAGCAGGAAATCCAGATGCTAATGACTTAAAGATTATCAATAACTCCATTAATAGCCTTATTAGCAATAACAATCAACAAGTTCGAATTAATAGAGAAATATCTTTACAAATGAAAGAAGCTCTTTTCAAAACAAAGGAATCTATCAAATTATTCAATTCTAAATCTTCTGAATTATATTCTCTGAACATATATTTAAATCTTGAATTTTTGTATGAAAAACTATTCCAGATAAGAGAAACAATGATGTTAGCAAAAATAGGAATTCTTAACGAAGAGTATTGAGTCCATCTGAAATTGATTTAATTATAAATGATTTAGCTAGGGAAAACATAAACAGTCCGGAACACCGCCGAAGCATTGTCCTATGCGACCACCTCTATAGTCACCAACGCTTTCGATATTGCTCTTCTGATCAAGTTACCGAAATTGGATCCAAGGATTTATAGAAAGATTTTCGTGCTGCCAACATGGTTTAATAATCAACAGATCCATGTTCCTAATAACCATTACCTTAACCATGGAAACAAGTACTACATTGTTCACAGCGCTGGTTTCAGTAACAGTTCTTCCCAAAAATATAGGATCGAATTCCACGTCAGAAACATTCAAAAAATCTGGACAACTCCACTTGATTCCCATTTTTTCACATTTTGAGTCGATAAAGTAGATCTCTCAATCGTGCATGCAACCACCAGAAGAGAGATGTTTCTTTTTAATATGTGACAAAATTTGCATAGCTTTTGGTATTGTACCAATGCACGAGTTATTTTTCTGTGTGAACAAATGCTTCGTGCTTCAGTGGCACTTGTATAATTAATAACGAAGGTATCTTCATGAAAACAACAAATCAGCTTCGTTGCAGAAAACAAAGAATAGATTCGTTAGTTCTAACTTAGATTTTGTAGTATAAACTGAAATTAGTTTTCAGTATCCAGTCTCTTGCGTATAAATTCATGTAATCGGAATATAGGAGGGACTATCAAGGCACCCGAGTGGAGCAAATTGGATGGAGTGAGCAGGATTATCAACTCCCCGTTGCTAACCGTTTGTTGATAAAGGGCTGTCTTTCACTGTCACTCATTGGGGCATTAGGGTGGGGCTTATTTGGAAAAAATAATCGGGCACAAGTTTTCCCATGTGGAAAATGATCTTTAGGGTCCATCAAACGACATACTAAAATTTCATTTTTTTTTCGTTAAGGTTTAGAGGTGCCGAAATGGGCCTAAAAAACAGATGCATCTATAAGTAAACACGTAATTTTGTGACCCTAAAGGGCGAAAATTTTGTCGGTTTTGCGGTATCTCTCAACGCTTTTGAGATATAAGCCTCAACAATGAATGTGTGTTTGTACTTACGCCAACATATTTGAACTTTCGCAAGCAATATCTTTGCTGTACATTTATAAAGTCAAAATTATATACTGAAATAAAGCAGACAAAAAGAGAGCAAAAGGAGGGAGATTTAGAGAGAGAGAGAGAGAGAGAGAGAGAGAGAGAGAGAGAGATAAAGAGAGAATGATCTTATAATTGAGAGTACACATGGATTTTGAACTTATTTCAACGTATTTATGTATTGATTAATATTGGACTCAGAAAATTACATGTCATGTCGAATACTGTTTAGCAATAGTACTGTTCATCAAATTAACAATGTTTTGGTTATGAAAATTCACGTTTACAATAAGGTTTTGGAAGTGGTTTTCGTTTTGAGTTATGTTGCCATTATAATCTTGAATCAATCTGATTCCAACAAGTTTCTCGCTCAGATACCACATGCGTGAAGAAAACATATTTTTAGCACTGTTTGCAGCAGCCATATTTATAGTTTGGAATTCTTGAAGCCTTGAGATCAATAGAAGATCCATTATAAGTGCCAACGTAGGACGAGTTGCTGAAAACCAGGCCTCAATGTACATTGATACCAGAAAAGTACAAATATCCAGAAGTCCTGAAGTTTCCTTCCTTGAAAGTTTGAATTGCGCTCGAAATAGCCATACTTTTAAGCTATAAATGGCATCCGCCATTCACCTCCATTCCAGGCTGACGAAATTGCACGATTATAACATTAGTGCTACCAAGAAAGATTATCGTTAATTCAAGCAATTCCAGGTAATCGTCGCGAGGTTGGCTAGTCTGTAAAAAGTTTGTAAGGAAATAAGGTCAGCTTTGATGGTTTAGCGGAAGATAACTTACACCAATGTGATTTTTAACGAATGATTTTTTTTCTGCTCGACGAGCTGCATTCAACGTAGAAGGATATGTTTTTGGAACACTGAAATTAGATTTATTTACGTTGGGCCATTGCTGCTGAAACTGCTTAAAAATTTTAATTTCAGGACCTGTTGATGGTCCCATTATACAGTGGTAAACTGATTGAAGAATGAATTCCAAAATCTGGTGTCGACACGGCAACCAATATAACTGCCTATTGATCTTATGTTCGATTCGTTGCTGCTCCACCCTTACATTCTGTAAAGTATGACAATGCTTATGATCTATGTTTTCAATTAAAAACAACTATTGTCAATCAGTATTCGACATGACACGTAATTTTATGAGTTCAATATTAATCAATACATAAATACGTTTAAATACGTTCAAGATTCATGTGTACTCTCAATTATAAGATCATTCTCTCTTTCTTTCTTTCTTTCTCTCTCTCTCTCTCTCTCTCTCTCTTTCTCTCTCTAAATCTTCCTCCTTTTGCTCTCTTTCTGTCTGCTTTTTTCCGTTTATAATTTTGTCTTTATAAATGTACAGCAAAGATGTTGCTTGCGGAAGTTCAAATATGTTGGCGTAAGTACAAACACACATTCATTGTTGAGGCTTATATCTCAAAAGCGTTGAGAGATACCGAAAAACCGAAAAATGTTCGCCCTTTAGGGTCACAAAATTACGTTTTTACTTATAGATGCATCTGTTTTGGTCGATATTTGCCACCGTTCGACATTTTGCACTTAGGCCCATTTCGGCACCTCTAAACCTTAACGAAAAAAAATTGAAATTTTAGTATGTCGTCTGATGAACCCTAAAGATCATTTTCCACTTGGGAAAACTTGTGCCCGATTATTTTTTCCAAATAAGCCCCACCCTATTGGGGCATCCTCTTGTTTGGTTGTTCGCATTTTTAGTTCATTGTTCAATCTTGTTGTTGAAAGGAGACTTTTTCTCGTTGATATGTTTAGGTGATATTACTGCCTATCGATTTATCCAATCCGTTTTTGGCCCGTCATGCAATAACATGATGAGGCCAATCAGAGGTCATAAGGCTTGATCAAGTTGAACAGAGAGCACAGCCCATTGCTGTCGGACTAAGTTTCCGTGTAGCAATGAGCAGTTGTACTTTTAATACATTACATATTGAACTGAATGCACTAGGAAAGTCAATTAACTTTAACACAAATTATTGCAGGATTAACTTGAGGCAATGCATTCAACTACTTTTCAACGACAAGTTCCATGAATATACGACGGCTCCCAGTCCCCAGCCTCTTCCCGAATTTCAAATGCCGTTACATTAAAAGTTTACGAGAACAGACTTCGGAAGCACTACCGACAACAACAACAACAGCCATCGACAACAGCAACGAGTAACTGCCTCTTATGCGCAGATTTTTTCCGCCTCAACTCATTCCCTGGAAGACTAATGCCATCATTTCCCACTTTTGTAGTCCAGTCGCCACCCCCGTGCCCTCAAGTGGTGGTATTTTCACTTTCCCACTGGCATCCCGCGAACAAGGATCAGATTTTGTGCATTGCCATGTTTTTCTCCTCGACCTACCCCTCCCCTCGTTAATACTTTTATGGGTGAAATGAAAATGTCATGATATTTTCATAATTTATGATTTGGAAAATGCTTCTTTTATTTTATTACCCTGAGAAGGCTTCCTCCATGGCCGCCAGGCAAACGATCTGTTTCGCGTGTATGGCAGTGGCGCAACAGAACCATGCCCTTCCCCCCTCACCGACCCTATCGGCGAACCCCGCTAGCAACCATTATCCTTGAGGAGCTTTTTCGCGCTTCAGCAACTTTTTCCTTCCGTCAGCTGCAGAACACAGTAGGTCAATTTGGATTTGTCGGCTTTCTTTTCGAGGAGGAGAGACCATTAAATTCAATATTCTACACTCGAAGTTGTGTCCCGCGCGTTATTTGGGTTGTTGTAAAATTCGGATTTAATGAGATTCGATCTTTTTTTTTTAAAGGAATTTTCGGGTTTGATTTTTTAGCTGTAAATTTCACATTATTACGCGTTTTGCAGTCCGTTTAATATTACACAGCAAATATTAATGTGTGTTTGTGTGACTGTCTGTCGCTCTGTACCACACCAACTTTGGCAGAAAACTAAAACGGATTTTGTTTATTCATCACACTGTGTGTCCTATTTCAGAGAAATCAAATCCTTTCCATGGTCTTGGTTTGCGTATTGGGGCGACAATTCCGGGCCCAGCAGCACGTCAAAAGTGACCATAAGCCCAAACTCGTTTATCTATTATTTAATAACTGCCACAGAGTAAACATCGGCATAGATGTTGGGAGCTGTGCTTGAAATTGGGTTAGTGAGGAGATGGAAGGCGGGTTGGTAGGGAGGTACCTTCTCATTCTATGAATGGTTCAGTTTTGTCATATAACACGAAGTGGATGGACCAAGCCTCATCAGCAACACAGACCCAGAGATGAAGAGGAAGTTGGTCGAATGAATTTGCATTTCATAATAAGTCTCGTTTATCTGGGAGTTTGAGAGGCGTTATGAATGTGTGTCGCATAGGAAGGTACACAATGAAGAGGCATTTGCTTTAGCATATTAATTTCCACCGAAGAAATCTGTGCCGCGCTGACTTATATCCATAGTCGACAATATTTGCTAGTGTAAAAATTTCGGTGTGAGAAACGCTTATTTCATAGTCATCCTATTCATTCGAATTATTTCATCGTAACATGAAGTTTCACATAAAACACATAAGCTACTTAGGTCTTTGGAAAATTCATAATTTCATACATTTTTCCGTTTTTACAAATCAATCATTCCAGATCTAAGGAAATCAAACTTGTTTAAAAGTCATATCCCGCGAAAAATTCAGGTGCTTCGGGTATGAGACAAGTTTTCATCCACTCGAAATTGTTGAAATTACGCCATTTTGTGGAAATTCGTTAAACCTGCTTCAAAACCTGACATTTATTATGATTTATCAGGCATCGCCTGCAGAAGAAGCTCCTTAATCATACACTTACTGGAGAAAACAAATTCTGCACATTAAACCAGAAGAGAATCCTTGCCCGCTTCTTATCATCCTTCACAGCTTCTGGTATTTAATATTCCGCAAAAGTAACATTCTTGGTGGCCCTTTTTTTTCGTTTTCTTTATGGTTATCTACCTTCACACCAAAATCGTGCTCCAGTTTTTTTTTTACCTTCCCCGGTCGTACATCACTTTAAGGATATTTTTTCCACTTTCCAGCGCTTCAGCAAAAAAAAAAACTGGGAAACTTTACCACCTTTCGACCGTCCCTTCATTGTAATCCAGGTGCAAAACGTTTACCAGGTCAAGAAACTGCTCACCCTGCTCATGGAGGACGGTGGAAAGGTGGAAAATTTATTGAATTTTTATAGCCAAAGTGATTCGCCAAATATTTCTGCTGCCTCACCGAAAACAGTTACAGTTTTTTTTTTCCTGGTCGAAATTTTTTCCCGGGAAATAAAATGACGGCCTAAACGAGATTAGAGTGCACAGCGTGGGATGAAAGTTTTTCCTCAGTTCCATATCGGCGTTGTCCGATAATAATAAAAATATGCTCAACTCACACCGCCCTGCAATGCACTGCATGAGCTCAGCAGGTCCAATTTGAACGGCGGACCTCACACCCGGGAGGGACCCTCCCGAGCGGAAGGTGGTGCCTGTGCAAATATTTTCCAATATTTATTCGTAGTAAAGTTTTCCATGAACCATGGTCGGTCGGATTTCAGGCTGACGTGGCAGCTTGCACTAACTCGATACAAGTGATGATGGTAGCATCCGGTCCGTCGGGCAGAAGCAGGAATATTTGTTGAATTGATTTTCCGCCACTCTGTCATATTTTCATTCATAGGTACCTTCGAGCCGGGTCGACCCGGGTTTTGCCACCAAGCGAGGTGAAAGCCCCAGATTTAAAGGCGTCCATTTTTCGGGAAAATGACCCCATTCAGCAAGGGGATTCACCGGAACAGGGGTGCTCCTGGATGCCTTGCGTCGGACTGGGAAAGTTATGGTTTACTGCACAATGCTCCGAGGGGAGCAGGTTTTGGAAGTTATGTATGGGGAAATTCTGCGAAGAAGCTGGTCAAGCTTTGATTGGAGTTTAAATTGGTTATGATTTCGATTGATTGGCTATTGTGTGACGCTGTAAGGCTTCCCTCCCCCTTTTAACTGTAACGGGGATGAAGTTTTTGACAATAGCATTAATTTCTTTTTATCAATTACAGAACATTACGTGGTCCATGTGGCAGCAGAACTTAAATTAGGAAGTATAAGGGAATTAGAAATACACTCTTAAAAACAATGAATATTAAGAGTGATGTAATCTTTTTGCGCGAAAATCCCTCGACAATCAAATCTAAATAGATCTCAATTGTGTGTTGATTTGATGTGTTTTAATCCCTCATTTGAATCTCACAACAATAAATACTGACACACTCCAAATTACGTTCCAGATGTTACATTTACAAGAGCTCCTAAGGTAACCTCAAATCTTAGTCCACAAAGTGTTGAAAATTGCCACTTGACTGAAAGTGGAATGTGCAAACCTTAGATTTACCTATATTTACCTAATTAACCTTAAACATCAGACCTCTTGCCAACACAGCCGGTTTCGCACATCACGGCACTTTTCCCTGATAGATTATAATACGATTATTTCAGGGAGCATTATATGCATAATTCTTTCTTGCTATAATCCTACTAGTGTACGCTTTCCTTATCAAAGTCCCTCAATTGATTATGATCTTTCCATGAAACAGGCTATTCAAGGAGTTCTAGATCTAGATTGTTCTAGATTGGACCTATTTTAATTCCCCATATTTTAATTGAAAAGTACCAGCATCCCGACCAGAAGAGCATAATATAAAAACTACAAAATTGTAACATATCTTGTTACGACTAACTGATTGTGATATAAATTTGTAAAAGACGTTTTGAATCTGGATAGTTGTATAACAAACTTATAACAAATTGAGATATAATGCAGAGCACAATCTGCGTAGACAAATAAATCAATTCTAACACAAGCTGTTTCAAAAGTTTATTTCGTTTGCGTTATATCTTTATCATGGTTTGCTCTGATTTTTGTTATCTCTTGGAGGACTCTTTGTTACAATTTCTGTTATTTTAACAAACATACGGCGTTATAAAATCAGAGTAGCTGAATAACACAACTGGAAATTATTTTGCATGTTTTCTTCTGGTGCGGGATGTCAATAGCTTAATAGAAGAACTTTCACCACTGAGTCACACATTGGATCTACTGGTTTCGGTGATTCTACTATGAATATTCATCTGTCTTCCGCAAACTTCAGGATCCTTGTTCTTTATATGTTGCTGAGCTGGCAGCAATCAATTTCGCATTCGAGATAATTTACCCATAGACGATAATTGCATCTTCTGGGATAGTCTCAGTTCTAGCTCAGTTCTGGCCCTCCAGTCGATGAAAACAGTTTGGTACTCATCTTACTTTCCTTCAAATATAAAGGCGCAGATGTGTGCGTTGGTCGAAAGATCATTTAAGATTACCTTTGTTTGGGTCCCCTCACATTGCTCAATTCCAGGCAATGAGAAGGCGGACTCTTTAGCAAAGGTGGGGCGCACAAGAAGGTGAGATTTTTGAAGGATGTTGTTGTTAAGTTAAGGAAGAGTTACAGTATTTTTTACATACGGTGCTTAAACTTTAGAAAATTTTACTGTATACAGTATTTTTTTTACAGAACTTTCAACAGCTGAACGTTCGGTAATCCGATTTACCGGATTTCAGTGAAATTATACAGCATTCCGATAGAAAAATTAACGGAGCTTGTCAAATTTTACCGATATCCAGTAAATCGGATTACCGAACTGTTCAGCTGTTGAAAGTTCGGTAAAAAATTACCGAATACTGTAAAATTTTCTAAGTGAGTACATTCAGTGATTCCAAATGTTTCGTCGAGATCGAGGTTCGAAGGTTTGGATGTAAGTCGTGGTTTCATTCGTGTGATGTCAAGACTTATGTCCAAACACTACCGACTAGACGCATATCTCTACAGAATTAACCTCGTCAGATAGCGATTTGTGGGTACGAAACCGGTTATGATGACATCGCTCACGCAGTTTGGCATTGCCCGAATAATGATGCCTCTTAGAGCACGACTTTTGTATACCCCGTAGTGGCCCGAGGTATAAAACCCTTCCACGAGGTAAGAGATGTTTTGGGAATGCGCGATCTTCTCCCCCTACATGCAAGCGATTTTTACGGATTACTTTGTTTGTCTGATCTAAGAGTGTAACGTCATCACCCCACTTCCTTTCCACTCTTGCAGAATTCCCGCCATCGCGTCCCCGATATATCATCCTTTTATATCCGTGCGCTACTTGTACCTGCCCAGCAAGCTGTGGTCATCCATCTGTGGCTTTCCATTTCTTGAAAGGAACTACAGGGACCGAGGATTTGGTAGATGTCGCAATCCATGACCAGCAACTATTACCCGAAATAAGTTGCCTGCCTATCCCCTTCCAAAACGATAATGTGACCCATTAACCTCGAGCTAGCCACGAGTAATTGGCACCCCACTTTGCCAAAATCTGTTAATTACAATATAAAAATGTTAATTACAATATTGAATATCGGCTCCGCAAAGTGTTACACACGACTGAGCCTAACAAATAAACGAACTGATTAATAAAAATGATATGCATATTAGATGGAATTTCATTGCTTGAAAATGTAAAGCTCGCAAATAAAAGTCTTGAAATAAGAAACATTTGAGGAAGAGGAAACAAACTAAATGTTTTTAAGTTAAAAATTTTCAGTGATACACAGAGTCTAATCCCTATATATTATTGAATAAACTGAACATGGTGACAACCTCCAGCAACGTTTTTTTTTATTTGGCCAATGACCGAGAATGGCACAAATTGATTTTAAATTATCACAAGCATGTGGAAATTACGGAGCAAATTGAACCCTGCATGATAGGATTGTGCTAACTTTTACCACTATAATCGGTGGTCTAGAAGAACTTTTTATTGATTTACTGTATAACTAAATACATCTTGCTTTTTTTCTGTTGGTAACTAGATAATGAACTTACGACTAAATTGTAGCAACATTTGTAAAATTTAATCTTGTCTACCTCAACTTGTTTCATTTCGAATTTTTATGGTCTTGTAAATTTAAGAACAGACGCAAATTTCGCACAAAACGAGCTGCTCCTTTCATTTGCATCCAAGTAGACTTAAATTTACATGATTTTTTCTAAGAGTGTATATGTGAACTAGAAGTAGATTCCTTTTTAAAAGGATATCCCTGGATTTATTTTGTCATTTAGAGATGGTAAGTTTAAGAACTGCTTCAGTTTTATTCTCCATAAAGGACTGGGAAAGATATAAACTCACGTACAGTGATTTGCGGTTTTTGACAACGCAGCCTCAGTCCTGGATGTCAAACCAAGGATGTTTCCAAAAAACGGAAATCTCGTATTTCTGGCTATTTTTACTGAATTAAAGTGATATGATGCATATTCGCTGTAAGCATTCAATATTTATCAACATTACAGATTTTTAAGTTCCAACTAAACTTCGCTAGTGGAAATATCAAGGATTTTAAGGATAGTTGATTTGTAGTTCAAGAATACTGCGCTGACCTGATTTGATGTAACGAGAACTTTGAAAGCATGTCTTATATCATAATCTATTGCTGTTCTTTTCATTGATTTTTCTTTCTATAATTATTGGAAAGACCTGTCCTTCTTCAGTCCTTCCAGCCCTATTATGCCATGAACAGGGCTATTAGTGGGTCACTTTTTAGCGACTTGGTCTCTATTTTCAAGGCAGTCACTAAAAAGGCATTATTGTCATCGAAAAATAACTCACTATTTTCCGAAAATTGGTCACTGAAGTCACTTTTTACAGTAATCGTTTGTACCACTGCATATTTCGACAAAAAATAGATAAACTTTGGATGTTTCAACACTATCTGATAAAACTTTTTTTAAGTTGCACTTTTTTTTTAATTCCTCAATCAGTTTTAAAACAAAAACGAGCAACAGTGCAACTACCGGTGTGCAAATTCGCAATATTATGTTAACATGTTTTCGAATCGGCTCACCGGTTTATGGGGAGCAAAACGTTGGCTGGTTGACAGTAAAGTTGTGAGTTCGATTGAGTTCGGAATTGTGGATCAACTCTTATAGAAGTCAATTTTACATGCAAATTACACGAGAAGTGTGGAGGCTTATTGAGTTTTCGGGTGGACTTCTGCCCGACAAATCCAAAAATGCGGATGCAAATTAGTGCAATGTTTTCTTTAGATGCCGACGCTTCTTTTTTGGCTCCAGTCCACAATTATTAGTGTTTCGTGGTAAATATTTTAGAATTTCATTTCACTTCAGCGAAACAACTCCGGAAACATGAAAACCAATCATTGGTATTTGACCATTTTTAGAACAGCATCCTAATGACTGCCTTGTTTTGGAGTGGGCCCGAAAACACAGTGATAAAGAAGCGTTCGGTACAATTTGCAGTAAGGTCTCTCGCAATATCTAAAGATATTCCAGGTTTTTACGGAGGGATGGATGGTTCTTCGTGGTCTCATGCTTCAACTCCGAGTCGATATGGCTAGTTGGAAATGTATTGTATGTGATTTTACGGCCGCATCCTGCGATGGAATTCGGGACGCATTTGGCGGCACGCTTTCGAACGCGGCTTCCTGTAGATTTTTTATCGAGTAGAACCAAAGTTCCACATTTAGTGAATGATGCTTTCCAGCATCGTTGCCCGCAAGATTACGCCGAGAGGCGCGCGCAAGCCCGCCCGTGCGCCTTGCACTAGCGACGCGACAATGTATTGGTACTGGGAAAAAAGTATTAAAGAATCGTAAGGTAACCCGAGTATGAAAGCGGAGGTGTTGTTCGTGATACTCGGCTTGCATTTTCACTCGATTTGCTAGGTTCAATACTGTTCTTTATACCAATCCACCGGTGTTAGTTTGCGTAGGCGGTTAAACTGACACTGAGTTTTGAAAAAATGTAACAGTTCCATGGTAATATTGAACATAAAAATAACGCTGTTAGCTGAACATACGTGCAATGGGAACGTAATTTAGCTGTTCAGATTTACGGGGGTCCATGCATATGACACGGTATGCATTTGAAACTAAACTATATGAAAGTTAACTTCTACTCTTCTACTTTTATAGTTGATGCATTCAAAGCTCGAGCCAAGTTCATACTATCGCGGCCAGAGTATGGTCAACACGGAAGGGTGCCCCTGCTAACTCAGTACTACCGCAGGATATATTTGACAATTTTGAGGACCAGAGTGCCAGTGCCAAAGAGAAAATTGACCACTATTGAAGTCGGTACTTAAGGACATACACGAGCAAGTACCTCTCAACCTTTAGCGTTTTGGCTGAACAACAAATCTCAAATACTAAGACTTCAAGTGATAGATTCAGCAAATGCATCCTCCTTTGTTTCGATATTGCTTTCATTTTTAGTTTCAAACACTTGAAGTGAAAATTATTCTAACCGTGAATTTAAATTGGGAATGGACTCGGTCGTATATGGCCTTTTAGCATAAAGACTACGAGAGAGCGAAACATTGTAGTCGGCAGCTTTGATGGCATCCCATATATGCTTTGAGGCATAAGCCATTAAGAACAGTTATATCGCGGAACTGGAGTTGCCTGCAGCTAACTGTCACGGAAGATGTGTCAACAATAAACCTGTTTCGAAGTAAGGCGCTGTCTTAGCACAGGTTTCTTTGTAACGGCCTAGCAAAGTTCACTTTTAATTAATTCTTAATCATCTCTGGAAGTCACTATTTGGTCACTATTTTCGAAATTTTGGTCACTAAAGTCACAACTATTACATCAGATAACCACTACCAGTCCTGTATTAATGCATACCATTTTTACTTTTAGAACAATTCAATGGACTCCATTTTGCTCATACAAAAAGGCACATCAAAATGGCACACGCGCATCTTTAACTCCGCTCAAAATAAACCGATTATCTGATATTTATGAGATTTTCAGCGAATGAAACATAACGATTAACAAAACATGTTGACCGTTATGTACATCTCTTGATTAATTAGTTTTGGGATATTTGCGAAGCTCAGTCTTCACACATCGTGGTAGGCCGTGAAATTTTATTTTACGGTGTATTCTCGTTTGCTAATTTGATAGTAACTTCAGTATATCTATTTCAGAATGTAATTTTGTGGATAATAATGTGCTCACCATGTGAATAACATGGAGTTTTGGAGAAAAGAACTGCTTCTGCGACAAAATTCCTGACTTAAAAGTGAGGAAATCATCGATAGTGCTCACCGTTGCTCTTTGGTCCTGTTGTAAGATTATCTGGTTTAATTTGGTAAGCGTCAATCTCGGTACATAAAATACATCTCAAATAATTTATAAAATATACGTGTCGACTCAAATATTGCTCCTTAGCTTGATTGAAAGTTCTAGTGAATTCTCGACGATATATTCGGAGAGAATGTATTGCAGCGAATTTTATTGCACACAAAAATAGCTCTTCAGAATACTTGCTTTCTTAAAATGGGACTACACCGAAGTTGCGAAGGAGGTGTAACCCCCTCTCTTCTCTCTCTCTCTCTCTCTCTCTCTCTCTCTGATCAAATCGCCAGGCAGGTCACAATGGTTGGAAGGAACATTTTGGCCATAGCTGGCAGTAAGTAAGAGTTAGATTTATATTTCTAACCTCAGCAGATCAAACGCAGTTATGGCCATGTAAGGCTTGTTCAGTGCGAGAGCTTGAGACCAATCGAAACCTTTTTTGACTCTTTTAGGCACTAATTTAGGCATAGGTATCAAAAGAGATGGCACACTACTTCACCTCTCCTCTCACTGAACAGGCCCACAAACACAAACACGCAATACATCTCGCCTATTGAAACCTCTCTCATTCACTCAACACAGTTGATATATTCCTACCAGTGCGTCTCAGCAGTCGTCCCGGACCTTTGTTCGAGTTTGTACACCAGATTTTTTTGAAATTGCAAAATTTATTAAAATTCTCAACAGCTAAACGTTAGGTTATCCGATTGAACGGATTTCGGGTGAAATTTACCAGGTCCGGTATTTTTTACAGATAATCAGAAATTTCACCGAAACTGTTCAATTGATAAACTTATCGTTCAGAGGTTGAGAATTGGTATAATTTCATAGATTTCAGAAAAAAATCTAAGTGTGTAGACTTACTTTTCAGATATCCAGCTAGAGACGGCATCAGTTCAAAGCATCCAGGCCGGGATGGCTATTGGCTGCTGGCAAAATTTGTTCGGCTGTGGAGAGGAATTGGATCTTTATTTGGCTTGCGGATGAACGTCTCGATTTACAATGAACTTCAAAGAATTCGCTTTTAATGTTGATTTAACTATGAAGTAGTTTATAGATTACATTTTTTTTCAGTTATTATTGGCGAATTTGGGCGTGAATCGATGTGATTGTTTGGAACAAACTTGTGGGAGAAAAAATGATTCCAAAATGTGCAGATATTTGTTGAAGATGCTTTGTGGTGACAATCAAATAGAATCATTGGCATCAATCTCGTCAATTTTTCGCTGTAACTCGGCCAAATCATTTAGTAGAGTTCACATTGCTAATAATCTTTATGCCCATTGTGTGAGTTGATTCTGTTGAGTATCTTTCTAGTACTTTCATATTGATTGATACTTTTTTAAAGGTGACGTATCTGATTTTGAAGACAAAAGAAGGAAGTAAGATTCAAACGTAAACGTCTCAAACTTCCAGCATCATGAAAGAAGCATCACCATCATGTAAGGGAAATGTTGGTCTTGTTGGTGGCTCTAGCGTTTGCACATGGAAAGGCAGTGGTTTCAAATTTAATATTTGAAACCCACTTCCCTGCTCTGTTTACAACTGATATGTCTGTTAGAAAAACATCAGAGTTTTTGTTTTCAACTATTTAAATCCGTTTTGGTCACAGCATACACAAAGACGATTTTCAGGCTCAGCTTAATCCCCTTTCAATCAGCGAGTCAATAGTTTTTCCATCTATGACTGAACCAAAGATGTAGTTCCGAATAGAATGCGCAATTTTACAGGAAATAATGATTTTGACGCTAACTAGCCATTTCTCAGATGTTAGAGACATTTGCCGTGTTTATAAGGATAGAATTTCGCCGTTATTTTCAAATTGATTGCAAATCAATCACTTCACCTCTTTAACGATGGTGTGATCTATTTCAACCACGAAGAGCCATCGATATTTTTGCCAAT